>PVHP010000277.1:0-114044 GCA_004024765.1 Zapus hudsonius
GGAATGAAGTCTAAAAGTCTTGATAATGACTCACAAGATAGTACATGGTACACTTCTCCACTTTCATCATATTCTCCTCTTAATACACTTTGCAAGCACGATAAGAAGATCACATCTCCTCAATCATATCTCCTTACTCAGCACCTCTGCAGAAGCCTCTGTCTTATTTTCAAGGATCTTCCTTTCCTATTGCTCTGAGCTCCATCCACAAATACTTCCCTAAGTAACACATCTCATCATTTGAGGTAGTTTAGGGAGCTTGAAGTAAGCTTGTTGTTAGATCAGGTTGTAAAATGTGCAAAACCCCAGGTTCAACTTTATAATAACAATAATAGTAAAAATGCAGAAAGTTCATTATATTTTCCTGCTTTGTGCTATATTTTTTCCTTCTACACAAATTTGCCCAAGAGGAAGAATAGTAAAACGGTCAGTAAAATTCTAGAAGCCGTCTGCCCAGTTCAAATACCCCAGTCCTGCAGTGAACCACACTTCTGAACAACCCTGTACCCTGTTCACAGATGAAGTCACTCCTAGGGCGTGTCTCACAGGGCTGTTGTGGGAGTCAGCAAATTAATATGTATATTTACAAAACATTTAGAATAATAGATGTGGTAAATCGTTCACCCCAGTGAGTCCCACAAAAGTAGAAGACACCTCTCTCTTCTGCTCACAGTTGAGCCAAGAGTGTTTGTTGCACATGTCTGGCAGATGAGAGCCAATTACATGATTGTGGGGACAAGAAAGGAACTTGATCTTCGCTCTAGGGGATAGCTTGAGTCCACAACACTTAGCTATTGTGAACACAATCCCCAGAGGTGGGAAGCAAGCACATACAGCCTGTTACTCTGGCTTCTGAGCCTGACCTTATCCAACCGCTGTCTCTCTAAGGGTCATTGTGGCACGGGAGTCATGAGCCAGCCTAGGTTTTAATTCTCAGCCATTGCTTTCTTCTACATGTAGCATTTTATCAAAGTGAAATAAACCAATTGTAGACTTCCAAATAGGACACCAGAATTTCAGGGCTGAGGCAATGGGTCTTCCAAAGCATCACGGAAAGTGTATCTAATCTGCCCAAGGACATGAAGCCACAGCTTTGGCAAGAAACACTACTTAACATTAGACAGAACCCTGGGGGGACATCTTTAATTTATAGATCTGAAAACAATGTCACCTAGTTTTAAGACAACAGCATTAAAAACCAATCAAATATTAACTTTTGGGCTTTATTAATTGTGTCATGGTTATGTAAGATTTAACATTTGCAAAAAGCTGTTTAGATGAAGGTACTATAGACTATATTTGTGATTTTTTTTCTAGAAGTCTGAAATTATTTTTCTTACTTTTATTGCTTGTTTTGGGTAAAATTATATTTTTAACATTTCAAAATCATTTTAAGATACTTAAAAATATGAATGGCAAAGACTGATAAATATCAATGCTCAAGCCACATGGGCTACCCTGATGTTAAAGCCAGCCTCTGTGTCAGCAATGACAGAAGAAATGTTGAATGGAGGGACAGATGAAGGTAAGGACAGATGGGGTGGTCATTCGGGATCATTATAGGTGAATTCTATTCATGGTTTCACCTTCTGATCCTCTACCCTATGTGATAGAAGACAGAAGGGAGAGTAGGTGGGCATCCCTGGAAGAGCAAAGACTGTTCTTAATCCTACCAACAGTGCTGATTAACACTTCATTGAATTTCAGTAACCTAATACCTTCAACGCAGGTTCTCAATTATTATAGCCACTGAGTCATTTAAAGTGATCAACACCGGTGGTCTCTGTCAAATGTTTCCTCAAGCCCTGTCCCTTTAACCCCCACCCAAAATGGGTAAGGGAAGAATGAATGGGTCTCGAAAATGCCTGAATGAAGTTGTCCTTTGAAGGAGTTCTCAACAACAACAACGAAAAGATTCAATCATCAGAATTAACAAACACAATCACTCAGTTACATATGTGGCCTGTTCCCTGTGGAGAGTTCAGAAAGAGGCACCTTATACAGCCCTTATTCTACTTAGACAAGAAAGTCCTTGGAGAAGTTGGCTATATGACATAAAACGAAATATTTCCATGACCTGATGTACATTATCTCTGAGGCTCCATCAAGTGGCCAGTGAAGATCCCGGAGGCATGTGAGGACGAGTAAGCAGAGTCAGGATGGAGATGCTGAGTAGGTCCCCAGGGTGCTAGAGAGGAACCACCAGTCCCACTTCGACGTTTTCCTCATCCACACTGCTGCATGCAGACAATTGCTTCTGGTCTGGTTTCTGGCTTGTATTCTTACACTGAATCTCACCCCCCCCCCATTTTTGGTCAGCTAAAGTGCTTAGTATCTCTCCCCCACTCATAGCGTTGCCCTTTCTCCCATGACTGGCTCCCGCATCTGTCACCTCTTACCCCAACACACACGGCCATTTAGGGACTACAGCTAAAAGCCAGACACAGCACGCTTCCAATATGGGGAAGTCCTAACTCTTTATATGGGAAGCTTCCAGCCTTCAACAGTGAGACATTACTGAACACAACTTCACGCCAGACACTAAAACAACTCTTACATACATGCAAACAGAAGTTAATAGATTCCCAGGGGAAATTCCCACTACCAGAGAGCTACAGAGAGGCTACACCCATATTAGAATCTTGCCAAATTAGCAATGTGTGTCTAATTTAACCTATACTCATCTCACTCTCTGGTAGAGATTATTTTTCAGAAGGCAGCGAGAGAAAGCCTTGGACAACCCAATTCCACCAACAAGCCATGGGATGATGGCTGACATCCTGGTGAGAGATGAACCACACCTGGCCTATCATGTAAGCCCCAAATGAAACCTATGAGAAAGTGGTGTGGTAAACAAGAGACCTATCACCACAGCAAGTCAGATAACCCAGGATAGGTCAGTGGAGACAGACACCATTGATACCCAACACAACCAAAGCAGAAGTCCAGAGACACTTAAGATCTCAACAATAAAGCAGACTTAAAACTCACCCACCATGACTCAGGGAACTGGGTGGAAGAGGGGGATTTTAAGATCCATGGTGGGAGAGAATATCCAGAGACATTGCCCCCCTCAACAACAATACACAAAGGGGGGCTGGCTTCCTCTAGAGCAATTCATAGCCCCCTACCCCATGGCCTGATACAGTATGCCCACCAAAGAGGATTCCCAGTGGATTGGGGGCAGGGAGGAGAGAAATGGGGGTATCATCATAAGATTTGTTCATAGGATATATCTAATTATGAATAATAAAGATATTTTAAAAGTTAATATGCAAGGGCTGGTAAGATGGATAAAGACACTTCTTGTATATAGTCTGTTATACAAGGTTTAATTCCCCAATACCCACATAAACCAGATACACAAAGTGATGTAGGTATCTGGAGTTTCTTTGTAGTTACAAGAGGCCCTGGCATGTCCATTCTCTCTCTCCCTCTGTCTCCCTTTCTCTCATAAATGAAATATAATTTTTAAAAACAATATGCAGAGGGAGAGAGACATAGACACTAAACAGGCACACAAAGCAATTGTGTCATTTCCCAGCTGGCATTAAATGATGTCATTGTTGATACAACAATAGCTTGGAATGAACTTGAGCTAACATTGCCTTTTCTATTTTCTTTTTTAGACACGTGCTTCCTCACATAGAGAAAACAGTCACTGCAGATCTCCCAGTCAGCTTCATTCCATGTTTACTGGACCATTCTCCTTCAACTCTTTTCTTCCAGGCAATCCATCATCCCACACATTTGAACTCAAACATCTATGGAAAATGCCTGTCCTGGTTAATATCATGTGTGAGCTTGGCTGGGCTGTGGGGTGCTGATATATTTGGTCAATTTATAATTCTGGGTGTTTCTGTGAGGATTATTTTGTTTACAGTTTACACTTAGAGAGGTGAACCTTGAATGGCTGTCTTCCATCATGTGTGTGAGTGGGCCTTATCCTGTCAACAAAAGGCCTGCACAGGACAAACCCCGGCTCCTCTGCTGTCTCTTGGAGGACATCTTCATCAGATGACTACCAACTTCATCTTCACCTCAGCTCTTCCTGGCTCAATAGCACACAACCTTTGGATTCCTGATCACCTGAGACTTCTTGCCCTACATACCTTGAACATGACTCCCAGATGGTTAATCATTATGTGTGCGCATGTGTGTGTGATATCTTTTTCTATGAATGAGAATAAGATTTCTATCTCTCTATATATATATATATACATATATATATATAGTCTCATTTAACCTATACTGATCTCACTCTCCCATTAAGATTCTGTTTGTTTGTATATATATATATATATATATATATATATATATATATATATATATGTGTGTGTGTGTGTGTGTGTGTGTGTGTGTGTGTGTGTGTGTGTATCAACCCTGGTGATCTGTGAATTGGCCACTTTTCACGGTTCTCTATATATATGGATATGTATATATGTGAATATTCTAAACATTCATTGGGTTCTATCACTCTGTAAAACTCTTAACTCCTTATAACCACTTGGAAATTAAAGACAACTTCATCCCCCCAAACCAATCAAAGACTGAGATATCTTCAATTGAGACCAAAGCAAACAACACCCCCCGCCCAGTAAATCCTCCCTGACTGCCAAACTGGAGCAGAAGTGACAGTCCTTAATTGCTGCATTTATGAACATCAATGCAAAATCAGGCAAAAGATTAATACATTGCACAAAGCAGTCCAAACAAGAACTATTGACTGGAGGGCCGAATGGGACAGCAGGTCCTCTGTGCTATGACATTACAAAGAGCAGAAATGGACATGGGAGAAGGCGATAAAATGCTTTTTGTATCAGAACCAATGTGCCTACAGTGGCCGAAGCAGAAATAGACTTAGATCCTTATTACATGGATCAGTAATGTCAGGCGCAAAGTGAAGGCAGTAATAGCACCTACTTCAGAAGGCTGTCACAAGGGTCAAATGAGAGCTTAGAAGAAGAACATTTAGACAGCTGACTCTCCATGCTAAGTGCTTCATCCTGTCAATTGATTTCGTTATTATCGGTTTGTCTTAATATAAGACTAGTTACAGCAAAATAGAAGAAAATGAAACAGGTTGAAACATAAACAGATTAATGCAACTCAAATGTTCCTCATCTTGCTACAAGTCTGCTTTCATTTTTTTTGTTGTTATTTTTTTTCAAAGTAGAGTCTCACTCTAGCCCAGGCTAACCCAGAATTCACTCTGTAGTCCCAGGCTGGCCTTGAACCTCTTTCCTCTGCCTCCCAAGTGCTGGGATTAAAGGCATGTGCCCCTACTCCTGACTCTACTTGAAAATTTTTGATGTCATGATTTCATGAAATAATATGCATTTAATAAAAATACTGGAAAATTTTAATTTGGGCCTGCTAGTAACATGCATTATAGCCGCTCTGTCTCTGAATGCTGGGCAGCACCCATGAGCTACAGCTTACCATCAACCCTCCAATCACAAGAGCAAATAGCCAACACTCCATGTTTCTAAACTCTGAAGTTCTGCAGATTGGGTATACTGAATGTATTTGAACTTACAAGACTTTCCTCTTGATGTTGGGTTTGGGAGGATATAACCCATTGTGAAATGAGGATCATCTCTACATCCTAAAAATAGTAATTCGGACACTTCTGAGACCCCATGAAAAGTCCATAGTAAGTAGATGGAATTTTATTTCTCCTCTAATCAGACTATCTAGTTGGCCCATTCACAGACAAACACATGCAGGTCCATATAGAACCATCTAAGACTGATCAACTTTCTAGTACCTAGTTGTGGGAATTCAGGAAAGGAGAAAGTAAACGCCACCTGTTGCAAAAATCTTAAAAGCAAGTGCAATGAGACTGTGTTCTGGAGATCAGACATCATGTGTGAATGTGCAGGTGAGTGATAAAAGGAAGAGAAAGAATGAAAAGAAAAAGCAACAACTACATGTTACCCAGGATGTTGAGGGCAAGGAAGAGTGAGGCACAGTATGGTCAGAAAAGAGACAGTAAAGTGGAGAGGTTAATCAATGTTTCTAAGGCCACACACAGCTGATATGGGATTTGACTCCACAGCCCAAGAATCAAATCAAAAAGAAAGACAGAGCTTGAGCCCATATCATGAACAAATAAGAATGGCCAAACATAACACCCAACACAGTCAGCAGATATTTTTTAAATGTAGCAGAAAAAGGATAATAAAATGGTCAACATGAAAGGTGAGCTGTCATAGGATAGAGACTTAATTGGCATACTAAATGCACCTTAGCCAGGATATATAGAATGTCTATTGGTCAGTTTCCATAATTCTGACCAATATCCAGGATTATGGAAATCTCAATGAAAAGGAATGCTTCCCCTATACTAATATTCCTATCTCAGTAACTAGAAAGCACCCCATAACCACAAATCTCTTTGTGGGGATTCCTGTCTAACTCTCACTAATGCAAATTCCAAGCCAAGGGTTTCTCCCAAATATTTTCTATAATCTACAGGCAAATTTAAATCTCTCCCTGGAAAATCTTTTTACCAGCATTATCTATTCCTTATTTCTGTATGTGTCCTAGATAAATTCATGTAGAAATCAAAATGAGGACTCCTCTAAGCTGACACAAGAGTCAGGCTTGAGGCTTACATACAGTGGGGCTGATTTGGGAGCTAAGACATGCACATCTCAGACAAACTCCTCCTTGAGGCTTCCTGAACCATTTTGTGCTTTGTCACGGACCTGGCCAACAAAGCAATCCCATTAGCCAATCATAGAACTAAGACATATATTATACATAGAACTAAGACATGGGCATAGACACACACACACACAAAAAAAAAAAAAACAGTAATTTTTATGACTACTTCTTCATTTCAAATATCCATTCCTGATTCTAGCAACAGAATTTATTTGCTCTGTGATTTTTTTCCTGGTGTTTAACTTTTAATATAACATTGAGCTAAAGGAATTGGCTTTTCGTTCTCACTTGTCACTTCTCTAAGAGTCTGGCTTCATGCTTCCCTGGTCCTCCATTGTATGTAAAATGTGCTGCCACTTTTTTCCCAGAATACTCACGCCTGTAGTCAGCTGACATATTTACTGAGCCCCTGCCCTGGGCCTGGCACTATACGGAGAGCTGCAAGATTGTAGGATTGTAAAAATCTCTGGGATGCAAAGACAATACCGAACGCAAATTTCAGAAAGCCCTGAGCTACAAAATTTAGTAGAAGCAGAAATCTGGTGTGTCAGTTCAGGAGCTGAGATGCTCAATTTGGATCTGCCTTGAAAGTTCTGTCAATATTGTTATTTTACATGTAAAGGATAGGGATCAAGTCTAAATGAGTCATTTTCCTATCTCACCAGCATAAAACCTGTCTATTTGGTGCTGGGGCGGGCGGGGGGGGGAGGGTGTTGCTCAGGGGGTACACAAGTGTGAAGACTTGAGTTTAGATCCCAGCACCCACATAAAAGCAGCGTGCAGCTATAATCCCAATGCTTGGGAGGCAGAAATGGGTGGATCCCCAGGATTTACTGACTAATCACTCTCATAAAAATGTCAAGGTTTAGTGAGAGACTGTCTCAAAAAAAAAAAAAAGGTGAAAGAGTGATTAAGTAAGACACCCCATGTCAACCTCTATCTTGGCTTCCACTTGCACTTGGACATGTATACATGGACATACAAACACAAATACACACACGTGTGCACCACTCATTACAGAAAAAAAAAAACAAGAGAAGAATCATAAAACATAAGTCATCTCCCCAACAGAACCTCAATAATCTTTCTGTTAAGATCTCCCACAGCTTAACATTTTTGCTAATATTTTTTTCCTGTCATTAATCTTCATCAAACTGTGGGGAAATTTATGCTTTATAATATATTGATATTACAGTTTGACTAATACAAATAACTCCCTACTTTGTAATTTTCATGAAACCTATTCGTTCTCATAAAGGATACTCCTGACATTGCACCTCCCCAGATTATGCTGTAGGTAGTCAGGTAGTCAGGCGTGTGAGCATGCCGGCAAGGCACAGCTGAACTCTGGACACATTATTACAAACTGTCATGAACCTAAGTTGGCCATTTCTGCAGGGAACTCAAGTATGGTGAGCCCACATTTCCTGAACGTCAAACCCAAGAAAAATAGGATCATCAAACTTCTGATTTCAAACCCATATTAACAAAAAGATTACAAACCTCTCTCTTTCTCTCTCTCTCTTTCTCTGTCTCTCTGTGTGTTTCTGTCTCTGTGTGTCTCTCTCTGTCTCTCTCTGTCTCTCTCTGTCTCTCTCTGTCTCTCTCTCTGTCTCTCTGTCTCTCTCTCTGTCTCTCTCTCTCTCTCTCTCACTCTCTCTCTCTCTCTCTCTCTCTCTCCACACACTGTCTTAGCTTAACTGCAGAATCAAGATACTTGAGAAGACAGAAATACACACCGGTGCCAGATGGTGTGGTGTTTAAAACCAGCCTTGGGCTCCAAATTGACTCGTTTCTGAAAAGACAAAGCCAGTGCTCCCTGGAGTAAGTCCCACCTCCTCAGATTGGGGACAGTCAGTGCACACACATGGCTGGCTTGAGATTTCCAGTCTAGGAATAGATTGTTATTCCACTGTTTCTGGAAGGTTCTTCAAGCAAAAGTATTTCTGAAATTTCTGGGCAGTGACAAAAGTCTATATTGTTGAGCCAGAAAACTCTTTGCCATTATTTTCATATTAACACCCCTATGATGGCAGAAACAATAATGTACACACAGAAAGAAGAAATGCTTTTTTAGGGGGGGTGTTTACACTGATGAGCCTTTCTCACAAGCCAGTTGAGTCGAGCTTCTTGTGTTAGCATCCATGAGTTAGTTACACTGCAGCCTCTTTCCTTGCTGTTAATACTGAGCTATCCAAAGACTTAGGGTGTATTCACACCCTCTCTCAGACTTCTGGAGGGATCCAAAACAAGAACTTGAGACCGAATATGAAAAATATGCAAAAAGAATGTTTTTTTTCCTTAGTATATCTAATTCCAAAGTCCCCCGTGTTTCTCTGGGAGAACCCAAAAATATTATCTATGATTTTTGAAGACAAGGATTCCTAAATTTCAAAGGTCCAGAGGAAGCACAAAAATGGACCTGATAATTGTTATATCTTATGTCTACTTTGCTCCTTATGGTTATCATAGAGTTTTGTGTATAAGTCACTGCTTTTCATGCTCACAAAGATGAGATCATTTCTCTCTAGTTATCAGACATGGAAACAAAATCTGAGAAGTTAAGTGAGGTGTTGCAGTCAGCTTCCTCGTTGATGCACAGAAAGAACCCAACCAAAATCAGCTTGTGGAGGAATGGGTTTATTTTGGCTTAAAGACTCAAGGGGAAACTCCATGATGGCAGGGAAAACGATGGCATGAGCAGAGGCTGGACATCACTTCCTGACAAACATCAGATGGACAATAGCAACAGGAGAGTGTGCCAAACACTGACATGGGGAAGTTGTCGATCACACCCAAAAGCCCACCCCCAACAACACATCTCCAACAAGGTTCTAATACCCAAACTGAGAGCACATTCATTTGTGGGGGACACCTGGGACAAACCATCACTTGAGCTTTCCAAATACCCAGACAAATGTTGGTAGAATTAAAATTAGAGTGATTTCTAGTCTTAAACCCACATGGTTCCACTTCAATAAATGTTTCTCCACAAAAGTGCAGGAGAGTTTCTAACATTGTGGAATGTCAGAATTAAGAAAGGAAGTGAAAAAAAATAATTTAAAAAAAACTCAATAATGATTGAAGTTATTTAGACAATTCGGCAGGGAGGCCATGCAGGAACCCTAACATCAAAAGACCTAAATTTAGAACCCCAACTCGTTAACTTTAAGTGTGCCCTGAATCGAGATATTTAGGAAATGTCCAACCTTCTTAACCCAAAAAATAATGTCAAAGGGCTTCTATAACATTTCCTTTTGTGATCTGCTAGAATACATTTTAAGCAGCTGGAACACATGCACATTTATAGAAAATGTGTGTCTCGGTGAATACATCTGCACAACTATTGACTTCTGAGGGCAGTGACCTCATCTTCTTCAGATTGTCTAAAACCTTCCCAAAGCTCAATACACTGCTCTATACTCAATAAAATAATTTTAATCCCTTAAATATTGATTAAAAACACAAGGTATTTGGAGAGATTTGCCAAGAACAATTGATCTTGGGAAACAGCCATTAAACTTCATCAAGAAAAGTCAATAGCAAGCAGAAAAAGAAAAATAAACCCTGACAAAATGGGAAACTGAGGCAATTGCCTGGTATAAAGAACTATCTTAAAGGAAATATAGCATAATTTCATATAAAGCATTGATGATATATTTAACACTGCATTTGTTTGTTCTATGCCCCTAACAAGGTTATTTTTTTTTAATGTGATGTCTCTGAGTTTCAGAAAGAGGATAATTTGGTTTGGTTAGAGGCACACAATAACTTAATACACACATGCAAAGCCAAAGCCTTAAATTAAAAGTGAGTAAAGTCACCAGGAGCTGGTGGCACATACCTTTAGTCCCAGCACTTAGGAGGCAGAGGTAGGAGGATCGTTGTGAGTTCAAGGCCACCCTGAGACTACATAGTGAATTCCAGATCAGGCTGGGCTAGAGCAAGGCAACTAGGGTTTGGGGAAAATATCATGTGACAAATCTCTGTTTAAAACCTGTCATACTTCAGGGAACTGAGTGGAAGAGGGGGCGGAAAGATTGTGAGAGCCGTGGTGGGGGAGACTATCCAGAGGCACGGCACCCCTCAGTAACAACATACTAGGGCCAGGAGAACCTGGCTGAATACTAGGCTATCCATGGTCCCCTGTCACAAGGACTGATCCAGACGACCCACCGAGGAGGATATCCAGCGGATTGGGGATGGGGGAGGGGGGCATCGGGGAATTGGGGATAACAACTCACTGCCCACTAAATAATGTAACTCAATATGGACAATTTTAAAAAAAACCTGTCATACTGACAGTTGCCTGACACTTTTATCTATCAAGAGAATACTTTTAGATTTCCAGTGACTTTTGTTTTTAATGGAATTATATTTGCTACTAGATAACAATTGATGACTTCATGGCATAAACCCTGAACACCTGAGCCCATAGCCCAAGATGTTTACATATACCCGAAATGCAAATACATATTGACATATACACTGTAACCTGCTATTTTTAGCCCACCTTTAACTGGGGAAATAAGGTCATATGAGAAATGGTTTATTACATGAACCTGGAATCCCCCAGAAGCATAACTTGAGAAGTGACCAGTCCTGGCCCCTCAAAACCCTTCCCATCTCAGATTCCACAAATCCTCCTGTGCCTGAAGAATATACCTCTCAGCACTGCACCTTTCCACACTGCACACCATTGCAGTGCTGGGTGATGCCTTCTATTGGTCTGATCTGATCCCTGATTGTCCCCAAAGTCCCTTAAGATCAGGTTCAATTATTTCTCCTTTTGCAAGAGCAACTTCTTGACAAATATTTACTGATGAATGTATTTGGGCTGGGGAACTGTAACACAATTTAATAACTGTTGGAGAACAAATATGAAAAAAAATCCATAGAAATACAGAGAAAGAAAAATTATTTCTGACTGGAGGAGCCAGACTAGACATTACGACAAAATATTTCAAGTGGGCCATGATGGATGAGTGGAAGGCTGCAGAATGGAGACAGTTCAAGCTAGATAAGCAAGAGACTGGGTGGAATTTGTGGGGGTGCAGTCCAGCAATCCTTCTGGTGAACTAAAATCCTATTAGGTCTTAAAAGGGATTTCTAAACTTTCAATCATGTAAAATGTCTAAGTTTTTAATGATGAAATGAATGAAATAACAGGTTTGGAATATCACTTGGTGATCCAATCTGGATCCATCCAGCTCCAAGTTGTGGTTTAATATTACATGATGATGGTTATATTGTCCAGATTATAATTGATGGGGAATGTTTGTTCTGGGTTTGGGAGCTGGCTAGGGCTTCTCAGGCTACTGTAGTAATTCTAAGTACAATTTAATTAGTTAGCACCATTTCCATAGATGCTCTTGAGTGAGTAGAATTCAGGGATATTTTTCCAGACCTGTCTGCCCTTTCTCCTCATACCTCACTAATTTGTTCAGATACTAATAAGCCCTGGAAAATCCATCACTCCTAAAAAGATGAAAATTTAACTGACTTCTTTGTGTGTGTGAGAGAGAGACAGACAGACAGATAGACAGACAGACAGACAGACAGACAGACAGACAGACAGAGAGAATAACCTCAGGTGTTATTCCTCAGGAGTCATCCACCTTTTGTGAAAAAAAAAAGGCTTATCAATGGCCTGGTACTCACCAAGTAGAACAGACTGGCTGGCTAGAGATCCTCAGGGATCATCTACCTTTCTCTGCTTCCCTGGTGCTGGGGTGCCAAGTGAACACCACCCTGCCCAGGTTTTTACATGACTTCTAGAAATTGAACTTAGGTTCTCAAACTTGCAAAGCAAATGCTTTACTGACTAAACCACCTCCCCAACCCGTAGCTTTCTTCTTTTGAAGAAAATGGACAAAAGTGCCAATTTCCAAGTACTTCATATGTCAATCCCTATGGATTATCATATAACCGGACTATAATTGACCTCCTCCTATAACATGTAAGAAATCAATCAATTTATACTGACACAACTCAATCACAAAACAAATGTTCATCATTGAATCAGTGGAGTGTCACAGCATAAGTACTACACTTTTTTAGGACACATACAATGTACAATGGATTTGGAACATCTTAAAGGAAGCTATGCCCTTCAAATATTTTTTAAAAAGAAATTGCATATTTATTGTTTTTAACTTCCTATATTGCCTTGTTCACTAATTATGTCTCAAGTGTCATGATGAGGGCCAGAGACATGGTGGGCATTCAGAAAATAATACACCAAGTGAATAAGTAGATGTCTTGTAATAGGCATGCCTTTAAACATCTCTATTTCTCTTAAGTGCCGTATCCGGAATAGAATGTAACAGACACCATCCAAAAAAAAGATGGTCTACCTCTCGTCTTGGAAACTAAACTTTGCAGGTTTTGCAGGTTCCAAAAGATCCCTTTTGGAACAATCCTGTTACAATGGAATCATATCAAGTAAATAGTCAGCTAAGACCCCCTTGAGACCTTTTTTTTTTTTTTTTTTTTTTGCTGATCTGTTGTTAAACTACGTCTCCCCCAATCGAGTTTTCCAACGGAAGTGCAAGACCTCACATTATTCCCTGTAAGTTTTCTCTTATTGGATTTAGACCATTACCCCCACATCTAAAGACCTCTTGGAGCCCTGATTCCGACCTCCAAGATATTAGATATTCGCCCCTGCTTTGTGCCGTTTACAAATTTGATCAGCATTCTCTCACTCTCCTCACACAGGTCTTCAATAAGTAGCTGAGCAAGGTCTTGCACAGAGCTCCGAGACTTCCTTCGAGAGATTAATGGCCATTTATCTTGCAGTTGCATTATTGCTGGAAGCCACATGGGAAGTCATAAGAAAAAAAATCATCAATCTTCAGAGCTTAGACAGACCTCCTTGTAACCCCAGCTTATCATTTACTAATTGTGTTCATACTAGCTAGAGATGCAAGTGAAGCCACGCTAAGGGGTAGGAAGGCTCTTGCAATAAAGTTAAACAACACCAACAGGACACAGAGTTGGAAAACTAAGGTTACACACGGGGTACAAAAATAAAAATTATGGTGCTTTGAGGAAAAGATAAACTACAAGTGTATTCTTTGCTTCAAGTTTGTTCCGAAGTTGTCTAACCTTTCTTTTTCATCTACTAGAGAGCTGAAGCTCATTAATTGAAGAAAACCAGCATTTTAAAGAACATAAAATCGTTTCATTATAACAAGCACTTACGTGCAATAGTATAGTATTTCTAAAGAGGTCTGAGAATCCAGATCTTCCTAAACTCTCTACATGAGCCTGGTTAGGTCATTTAATTAGACTCCACAGTCTCCTTTTCCACAAAATCAAGGCGTTGGACAAAGGTCCCTGCCACTTCCACTCTGGTGGGAAGAGAGATGGAGATAAAAGAAGAGTCAGTAGAGCTTAAGATACACATTACAGTTGACACTAATGCTTATTTTTCCTTCTTTATTCTTCCTGCTGCTAAGCTTAGACTCTGAGAACTATTTCTTCAATTCTACATTTTTGTTTTCTATATGGATGACTGTTGATCTATACCAAGTAAGGGCAGTTTTACTTTTTATCTCCTCATCTTTACACTTCTCTTTCTTATTTATTTATTTATTGGCAAGAGAAAGAGAAAGAGGCAGATAGAACGGGCACGCCAGGGCCTCCAACCACTGCAAATGAACTCCAGACACATGTGCCACCTTGTGTGTCTGGCTTTATGTGGGCACTGGGGAATCGAACTTGGGTCCTTCTGCTGTGCAGCAAACACCTTCCCCACTAAGCCATCTCTCCAGTCCCAACTCTACTTTTGATCCTTGTTGGAAAAAGCATGAAAGAATGTTTGGAGGGCCCAGTTCCCTATCAGACTTCACAACATTTAATGAAAAACAAAAAGACCAGGGCCTGGTAAAAACCACAACATATATATTCACCTCAAATTTTCTTATTAAAAATGTGACAAATAGAATCTTGCCAAATTAGTAATGTGTGTCTCATGTAACTTATACTGATCTCACTTTCCAATGGAGATTCTGTTTGTATTTTTCAGAGAGAGAGCTGTGGTCAATCCATTTCCACCAACAAGCCACAGGATGATGGTGGATAACCCAGCAAGAGATGAACCACCCGAGGCCTCTGCTATAGGCCCCAAGTGAAACCTTCAAGAGAATGATGTGATAAACAAGTGACCTTTCAGCACAGTGAGTCAATTAATCCAGAAAAGGTCAAAGAGACAGGCACCATCGCTATTCAACACAACCCAGAGACACTTAAGATCTCAATAACAAAGCAGACATAAAACTCACCCACCACAACTCAGGGAACTGAGTGGAAGAGGGGACAGGTAGAATATAAGAACCATGGTGGGGGAGAATATCCAGAGACATTGCACCACTCAGCAGCAACATACAAAGGGGGGTGGAACCTGGCTACCTCCTGAGCTATTCATGCTCCTTGGACTGATGCGATAAGCCCACCAGTGGGTTGGGGACGGGGAGAAAGGAAATGGGGGTACAATCATAAGAGTCACTCATACACTTTATCTAATTAAGGATAATAAAGATTTAAAAATGTGACAAATTGCTGAAAATATTATTTCACTCTGTCCTCAATATTACCACCTCAGGGAACGCTAACACTGATGCTTCAGGTCATAAACTGACAGTGAGATTCCATTGTGAAGTTTTGTATTTTCTTCCAGAGACACTGTTTTCTGCACTCAAATGTGATTAGAAGCTGCACTAAAGATGGACATCATAGTAGAATCACAAATAAAAATTAGGGGTCTAAAGTGGACTTCCTGGAAACATGACTACATAGAATCCTTGTAAAATCAGAATCAGAGCACCTGATCCCACCTATTTCAGCCAAAAAAAATAAAAAATAAAAAGGAATGCACTAGGCCATTGAAATGTGAGGCTCAGAGATGGAGCTCCTTTGTCATTTCACCTCAATTTGATTCACATTTCTGCTTCTCTCTGCACATAGGCCTCATTCTCCATGTTTGTATCTCCTTCTTCTTGAAGGAAATGTCAGACTTTTTATGTGTATAAAATCCTAGGGCTGGAGAGATGGCTCAGCTGTTAAGGCAAATCCTGACAGCCTGGGTTCAATTCCCCAGTACCCATGTATAGCCAGATGCACAACGTGGCATGTGCATCTGGAGTTCATTTAAAAAGGCAAGAAGCCCTGTCATGCCAATTTTCTCTCTCTCTCTCTCTCTCTCTCTCTCTCTCTCTCTCTCTCTCTCTCTCTCTCTCTCTCTCTCTCTCTCTCCTAATAAATAAATGAAAATATTTTTGAAACTCTTAAAGAACTCTGTCAAGTTTTGACTCATGAACCAGTTGCATTCAAGATTCTGTGATTGATAAGGCATGATAACATATTTAACTTTCAACCAGAAGACTGAGAACCAGATAGTGGAGAAAAAGATCAAGTCTTCAGATGGAAGGACGTATTCTTATTGGAAGAGAGTTGAAAAATAACTGGAATTAAAAGGAAAAATGAGTCCAGCATAGGACACAGCTTACCCTGCAGCTGCTTGTCTCTCACAGGTGATTCAAATTTATTTCATCCTGCTTAGAAATCTTCTGCTCATCACTCTGGCCCTGACAACAGTAGAAAGGATCATTTCACGCTATCATAAAACCGAGTCCCCAGTTTAAAGGTCATCAGAGGTGGTGTCTTAGAGATGTGATGGATCACGGGATCTGAGCCTTCCTCCTTGTCTCTGTAAGGAGGATCAAGAACCCCTTGCCCCTTCTGCCCAATGAAGAAGAGGAACAGGAACCAAGAGATGAGCCGTCACCAGACAGCAGCCTGCCAAAACCTTCTTGGACTTCAAATGTTAAAAGAGTGAAAGATGAAATTCTATTGTCTGATGCCTTTCAGTGATAGCACAATGATAGAGCTTGGAAGAGTGCTGTCATAAATACTTAGCATGTAAATGCAGCTTGGGTCCAGGCAATGAGAGCTGGAAGAATTTTGAGATGTACAGTAGAAGAAGCTGATGCTACTGTGTAAAAACCCAGCATGGGCCCATAAAGAAACAAGGAGTCGTGCTCGCTTCGGCAGCACATATACTAAAAATTGGAACGATACAGAGAAGATTAGCATGGCCCCTGCGCAAGGATGACACGCAAATTCGTGAAGCGTTCCATATTTTTCAGTGCTGTGGCAGAGGTGATGTCCAGCCCTCTGCTCATGCCATCGTTTTCCCTGCCAGAATGGAGTCTCCCCTCGAGTCCGTAAGCCAAATAAACCCATTCCTCTACAAAAAAAAAAAAAAAAAAAAAAAAAGAAACAAGGAGTCACTTTTGGTTTGGAGAATCTGTTTTGTCTGACAATCCTGGGGCAAACCCAGATATATCAATACATCAAGAAGAGAGAGTTGACTGTCTATCATGAGATAAGTCACCTCTACCTCTTCTTCCCCAGGCCCAGAACTCACTGCAGAAGGAGTGACCCAAACACTGCTCTCATGGCTATCCTGAAAAAAAGTTCCAGGGAGAGGGTGACAGACACTGTGGTCACTCAAACCTCATCAAAACAGATCCCTGGAGCTGGAGAGATTGATCAATGGTTAAGGCACTTTCCTACAATGCTTAATGACTCAGGTTTCAGTCCTCCATACCCACATTAAGCCAGATGTAGAAAACAGTGCATGTATCTGGAGTTGGTTCAAAGTGGCTAGAGGCCCATTCATTCTCTCTTTCTCTTTCTCTCTCCTTGCAAATAAATAAATATTATTTAATAGTTTTTAAACTATAAAAAAACAAAACAGAGATCCAGAGGCTACAGAGAACTCAACACTAAACAAGATCTCTATCTTGTCTGACAAGGCTCAGAGAACTTTGGGGAAGAGGGGGCAGGAAGATTATAGGAGCTTGATGGTGGATGGGAACAACCTGAGGCACCGTGTCCCCCCCCCCCACCATCACAGAGACTAACAGGCCTTTTGGTCCCCAAAATGAATCCCAATTTGGAAAATGAAGGCTGCACTTTCATGAATCATATTATCACAGAGGTTCCCAAGGGATCCTTGGCTCCTTTCATCTGACAGAAACAATAACGAGAGGCCATCTACAAACGAAGACATTGTCCATTACCAGACACCATATCTGCCAACACCCTGACTTGAACTTCCCAGCCAACACACATGTGAGAAATGCGTCTATACTGCACTACCTGCTTTTCCATTAGAGCATCCTAGCCTAAGCTCTGCACATCTTCAGGCTATCCTTAGTAAGGAGTAATGCCTAACCAGGAAATGCCACCCTGGGGGTCAAAGGTACAGGGACAGAAACATCAGAGAGGGTCCTTGTGCAAACCCATTTCTGCTTCTGATTTCCTTCACCTGTCTGCTGTTTCCTTTTTGTCCTTTTAGGATCCCTTGACCCCACCCTAATCTTCAGGGTGATTATGGGAGCCTTTAACTATCAGAGCTGGGGAAGCCTGAAAACAAGCACTTACAGCAGCTTAGGTTACTGAAAGGCCAGAATAGAGTCATGCTTTGAAACAGCTCTGCTCAGTGAGGACAAGGTAATGGGGCCTGCAGAGCTGTCGCTGGCAGATCGAAGGTGTCTCTCACCTCCCAGGAAAGGATCACGGTTTGTCCGGTGGTCCTAAATGTCGACAAAAGCTCTGAGACCAAAGGAATGAAGGACACAGTCTAAGCAATGGGCCAGTGGCTCAGGACATCTACTGGAAGGTCTTTTGGAGAGTTTTGTTTGCTGACTTCTTATCTTGGTATTTTTCCCCTCTTTGTTCGAAGATGTCTCCTATTCTGGTCTCAGTGGCACCACTGTAAATGACAGTCACAGCTACTATCACAGGTCACACCATCTGAAAATGTCCAGCTCAGAGGCAACCATGACAACCAGCTCTCTAAAGATGAATCAGATGATGGAGATCTGATACGAAGACTGTGAGATCCATGTTTTTTTTTTCTTTCATTCCTAAAGGGTAAGCGTTATTTTATCACATGAAATCGGCAGTGTGATGAAGTAACCGACTGGAAGGCACACTATTCATGCTTCACCCAAATGCACTAACAGGGTATATGGAGCACCATGACTCATGCCAGCAACCATCAATTTAAAGTTAGTATTTCAGGTCTATATCTAAAGAGTGACAGACCTTCATCTCTCCTGATTCAGCCAGCAAGAATGCATCATCCTTTTTTCCCCCAGATCTAATCAGGAACACTTCTGCCTTGTTCATTTTTCTTTATAAGTCAAAAGGCACAGAAGAGATTTCAGCTTTTTCTCCTGCACCCTCTTGACTCTGGGGAGAAGAGGAAGTGGGCTGTGTGAGAGCAAAACCTCAAATTCTATTCTCACCACAAATATGCTTGTTTTTGCTGCAGCTAATTTCAAATGCTGTGTACAAGTGCCATCTAGTGGTCATTCATAAATTAACACGATGAAGAAACGAGATGGTTTAAAATAAAGGCTTTTATGAATACATGAACACATTTTTTTTTACTTTTCAAATTTTACACCGGACAATTTTCCTGATTTTTCATTCTTTTTAGGGAAATTACGTCTACCATTCATTTCTTTTTGGTTGACATAAAATTATTTTGGCTCATTTTCTGTTAAAGTGTGCATTAGATTGTAAAATGTAGGTTGGGATTATTCAGAAAGAAACACAGTGTCTCCTTTCTTATCAGTCCTCATTCTGTGGAAGAAACCCGAGTGGGTTCTGTTGTCCTACTACATTTTTTTTGGAAACCATCTCTCGCTTTGGGAGTGGCTGAAATAAAAGAAAAAATACAAATGGAATATTCACATGGCCAGTGCCTTCCAGGGTTCCCATCACAGAGAGCACTGGAGGTTCTCACCCCAGATCAAGGCCACTTCACATATCTCCCGGTGCTTGAGGTCAAACTCAGGGCCTCACTTATGTTAGGCAAGCACTTTACTGTTTGGTTACAACCTCAGTCCCTGCAAGTCTTGTCCATCTTTCTCAAATGGAGTTTTCCTAGCCAGTTTCTCCATCTGCCCTCCTGCTGTAGGTTTGGCTCCATTTTCATCTAGCCACTGGATCTGAAAAAATGTCCGTTCTAGCCTCTCCTTCATTTTCTTTCCTCTCCCCTATATCTACAAATGAACATTCACCTCCTCCCTTCCCTATTTCTTGACCTCAGTCATCCTGCAAGTTCTAGATCATTGCAATACGATGTCAAAATGAAAAAGGAACTGGAGAGATGGCTCAGTGGTTAAGGTGCCTGCCTGCAAAGCCTACCAACCTTGGATCAATTCCTCAGTACCCATGTAAAGCCAGATGCACAAAGTGTTGCACGTGTCTGGAGTTTGTTTGCAGTGGCTAGAGGCTCTGACACACCCATACTCACTGTGTGTGTGTGTGTGTGTGTGTGTCTGCCTTCAAATAAAGTACTTTCTAATGAAATGACTTTCATTGAGACATATATCAGTTAGTTATTATTGTGTAACTCCAAAATTATCCCCAAACCTATAGGAATAAATTATAAACTTTAAAAATAATATATAGAGCCGGGTGTGGTGGCACACACCTTTAGTCCCAGCACTCACTTGGGAGGCAGAGGTAGGAGGATTGCCATGAGTTCAAGTCCACCCTGAGACCACATAGTGAATTCCAGGTCACCCTAGGCTAGAGCGAGACTCTACCTTGAAAAACCAAAATAATAATAATAATAATAATAATAATAATAATAATAATATAGATCTCTTGTTACCTGGAACGGGGCTCTTGCTGCTCCTTGTAGCTCTTATTTTGCAGTAGACAAGTGTGTTTGTGCATGTAGTCATGAAAAATACCCAGCTGGAGCATATCTGTAAGACTTCCCCCCAAGGCTGAGGGAAGAGAATGGGAGTGGGGAGAACCCCACACAGTGAGCCCCCTGAAGTGCTGCTCTGTGGTCTCATGGTCCTTGACAGGGACAAGAATCTTCTGTAAGCAGACATGGGAAGGTTGTCATTCAGGGTGGAATGAGACTTAGTGGTGTGTGATGATGGCTAGGTTTTGTTGTTAACTTGACCTTTTCAGAAATCTTGGGTGGGTCTCTGAGGTTGTTTCCAGGAAGCCAGCCCTCTCAGTAGGAGGCAGGATGTAAGGAGGCTCAGGAAAACTAAAAACAAACTTTCCTTCCTGGGAGGGCAGTGCAGGAGGGAAATTCCAGAGACTCAAGGAGTCAATAAGCCTGGAATAGGGTTGTAAGACTCCTCCCTAAAGGCTATTTAAAGGGGGGAAGATAAGGGCTGGAGAGATGGCTCAGCAGTTACGGCACTTGCCTCCAGTGCCTAAGGCCCCAAGTTCAATTCCCCAGTACCCACATATGCCAGACTTACAAGGTGGTAGCCCTGGGGCTCTTTCCCTTCTCTCTCTCTCTGTATTTCTCTGCTTGAAAATAAATAAATAAAATATTTTTAAAAAATTAAAGGGGGAGATAAATCTCCATCACCACCACATCCCTTTGCTGTTTCTGGTATGTGTGGTGTTGGTGATAGATTTCTGTCTCTGCTTGGACCTGTGAAAGGGGAGCAGCCTATTTCACCATTACAGAACTTCCCCTGGATATGAAGCTTGAATAAATACTTTCCTCCCATAAACCGTGTTGGTTTAGAGATTCATCAGAGTGGTATGTGGCTGACGAAGCCAGTGTGTCTGCTCTGGGGTCCACTTGCTCTGTAAGTAAGCCCTCACTGTGAGGCTGAGGGAGTAGTCATCTTGACACAGGGAGCCCATCAATGTAGCTGCTTTGGGGTCTCCACACTCCTATAAACTAACTCTCTCCATGCTATGTAAGTAACATCAGTAAACTCATAGGTTCACTAAATTGGCATTGCTGCAGTGATACTTTGCTCTGCTAATGGAGCCTTATTTAGGGTGAAGACATGTGCTCACATACCACAGAAGTAAAGTTTCCTGTAACAGTGAAAGTAATTTATTTCAACCTTATTCCCCCAGTTACATTCTCTCATCCTTTTCCCATAACACCCTTCTTCTTCCTCCTCATTAATCCCCTTACTTTCACACCTCTTTTTGTAACTTACTGAGTTAAACTGGGGTTGCTTGGGTGATCATGAGAGGGGGGTTATTTACCGCGGGATGGGATACTTAGCAGTGGCTCTACCACTGATGAACCTGACTCCTTTCTCTCAGCAACCACCAGCTGCCATTGGCCACTCTTGAAGACTTGGGATCTTATACATCCTTCAATGGTGAAGTATTGCTAGGCTCCATTTTGCTGCTCCTGTAGATTTCTATTTCTTGAAACCTCCATCACAGAAGTTTTCTTACTACAATAGGCTGTGGTTAATGCAGAGGTCAAGAACTGGTGAAATTGCTGGGAATATGTGATTACCAGGTGATTGGTTTCAAACAGGACACCTACAGCACCCGCTCTAAGGCTCAGGGAACCTAGAGGAAGAGGAGATGGACAGAGTGTAAGAGCAAGAGGATGGGGAGGGCTGTTATGGAATGCTGTTTTCTGGAATCCACTTATACAGCATCTGTTTTATCTAGTCATGTGCCATGCCTCAGTTCTCAAAGTTTTAAGCAAATATTCACCCTAAAGCAACTGTTTGGGTGAACAGTAGAAAAATCAATCAAGATTTTTTTTAAAAATATTTTATTTATTCATTTTCAAGCAGAGAGAGGGAGAGAGAGAGAGAGAGAGAGAGAGAGAGAGAGAGAGAGCACCAGGGCCACCACCTTGTGGGTCTGGCTTATGTGGGGAATTACCCGGGGCCTTAGGCACTGGAGGCAAGTGCCTTAACCGCTAAGCCATCTCTCCAGCCCAATCAAGATGTTTTTGAACAGCACCCAGGAACTGTCTCAAGCTCAGTGCAGTGATTTTCTCACTTTCCTCTTTAGTGTAGTAGTCCTGGGTTCCTCTTCATCCCCCGCCCTCCTGTCCTTCTCTGGGTTAATTATCAGAAAGCAGAAAGTTGATCGGGAGTTGTGATATTTGATTAAAGCCATAATTTTTTTTCCAATTTGCTGTAAAAACCATAAGCATCTCCCATAACCTATAACCTGCCTGATCCTCCATTCTCTTTCCTTCATAAAAAATAAACTAAGAGAATAACATCCATTCCATTCTTTCTTGCAAGTATTTAGGTGAAGGAACACAAGCCCAAGGGATTTTAAGTGTTTATTAGAAATGAACATACTGGAACTAAAGAAATTTCTCAGTGGATAAGAGCTCTTATTGTGCAAACATGAAGGCCTGAGAGGGCCCAGTGCACACAGAGTTTGATTCCCAGCACCCACATAAAGAGCTGGGCATGGTTATGTATACCTTAACCCCAGTCCTGGGGGTGGGGAGCAGGCAGAGACAGGAGAGCTTTTGGGACACCCTGCTTAGCCGGTGTGACTGAAAACATCTCAGCATTCAGTGAAATACTCTGTGTGAAGGAAGCAACATGGATAAAAAAGAGAACACCCTACATTATCCTCCTTTTTCCATGGGTGTACACAGGGCACACAGATATGCACACACACATGCATAAACCACATCACACATACCACTCACACACACACCAAAACAATTAAATACCTACTTTAACACATGAATAACATAATATTAACGAATCAATTACATACATGCACAGATATTTGTATAAAAACAGTTCTATCTCCAAAACAAAGAATTTAAAACGAGGTGTGTTGTAGTCGGCTTTTTCTGTTGCTGTGCAGAAAGAACCCAAGCAAAAGCTGCTTGTGGAGGAATAGGTTTATTTGGATATGGACTTGAGGAGAGACTCCATCATGTCAGGGAAAATGATGGCATGAGAGGGTGGACATCACCTCCACCACAGCCCTGCAAACAGCAGCAGGAAGGTGTGCCAAACACTGGCAAGGGGAGGATGGTTTATAACCCCATAAGCCTGCCCCCAACAACACAGCTCCAGTGAGGTTGTAAAACCCAAACTGCCATCAGCTGAGGATCGATCACTGCGAACACATTGTCCTGTTTGTGGGGGACAATGGATCAAACCATAACAAGGTGTTACTGTTTTGTCTTTTTACTTTTCAGTGTCTTCCTTTTTTAACATTTGCATAAATGAATGCTAGGTTTCATATCTCTCTGCCTTCAATCTATTGCAATACATTTTTGATTTATAGTACTAAAAGAAACTTGGGCCTTGGAGAACATATGGTTGAAAGCAGGAAGAGAATTTTAGTAACCATTTCAGCTCATTAATATTCATCTCTAATTCTGCATCAAAACCAGGTTATGTTTTCATTAATGTTACTTATAGGGTAGCACCTGAGACCCTATGAACATTTCTGTGCTTTGTTATATAAAAATTTGATTGTGAATTTTGCATCTTTTATCTGTGCATGATTTTGTATTCACTGTTTTAACAGTGAAATTCAGATATCGACACATAAACATTCAACCAAACAGGTCACAGTTTTTAATGTTACCTCTAATCTTACTAGAAAATTCCTTATGTATTGCTAGTGTCATGATCATGGGAAAGAAACAAAGAATAGCACACTTTGCTAATTTTTGCTTAAATTCTCATGTGTTTTCATTAGCAATAAGTGTGTTCATTGTTTTCTTGAAGTGACAAGTGGGCATTGCTCATGTCTGTCATATTCTGAAGATTGGATTATTGTAATTTATCTGTCAGTGCTTGATTTCACGCAAAATGGTGCTAGGCAAATGATTATAACAGTGTTTTCAGGGAGAAAGCACTCATCAGTCATGCTGACCACCACATTATCCATGCCTCTGGTCAACTTCATAGTGTAGACTTCAGTCATTTGTCTCAACAGGAACTGTCTTTTGACTTGAAACATCCAGAAAAGCCATTGCAATTATGCCAAACCTAGTGAACACTAGTGTGATGTTGTGATATAGTATGAAATATATTTTCTTTTTCATGAGTACCAGGCAAGGAGATCTTAGAATGTTTCCTCGGTGACAAGGGTGAATGGAGTCTCTTTGGTGACAATATTTGATCATAGCTCTTGGTTTCTTAAAGGAGAATTCACAAGGCTCTTAAAATCTTTGCAGTGATCAATATATTTTTATGACTAGTTGATGGAGGTCTCTAAATAGTTTCAGGTTGGAGTAACGTATAACTTCAGGGTTAAAATTTTCAGCCCCATCCCCCTCTGCAACCCTCATGAATCTGATCAGAAATTACCAATGACTGGGCTGGAGAGATGGCTCAGCAGTCCAAGTATCCTGATGACCTGTGTTCAATTTCCCATACCCACATGAAGCCAGATGCACAAAGTGGTAACAGGCCCTGATGTCTTTCTCTCTCTCTCTCTCTCTCTCTCTCTCTCTCTCTCTCTCTCTCTCTCTCTCTCTCTCTCTCTCTCCCTCTCCCTCTCCCTCTCCCTCCCTCCCTCCCTTCCCTTTCTCTCCCTCTCTCCTTCCGTCCTCTGTCCTCTCTTTCTCTCTCTCCTTCTCTCCCTCCTCCCCTCTCCCTCTCTCTCCTTGAAATAATGAATTAATAATTAAGAATTTAAAAACAAACAGAATGACCAATGCTTTAATCAACTATGCTAATGCTTCCATTAAAACTTCTAAAGCCACTGGGCTCTGTCTGAAAGCTTCCAAGTTGGTAAACACATTTGTTTTTCCCATGCTATTATGAGGGTAGGTTTCTCAGAGAGGGTGTAGAAACTCAATGGCCCTTGCTGCATCCCTCATTCACTCTATTCATCCCTTCCATGGACTGCTTTGAGTTACATCTTTTATAAGAAACCAGTCATAGTTAGCAAACTATTTTCCTAAGTTCCATGAGTCATCCTGGCAAGGAGAGAGTCACAGAAACTCATTCATCAGAAGTGCCACAGGCCTGGGACTGCATTTGAGTACCAAAGTGTGAGCACTATGGTGGAACAGAGCTTTTAACCTGTGGGGTCTGGTGATACTGCTACAAATGTGGAGAACTGAATGACTATAATTCTACATAATTATGATAGTATTTGAACACTCACTGGGTATCCAAAAAGGAAGTTGGAGAATGAGTTGTTGGTATGAAAAATTATGCTAGACATGTCATCAGAAATGGTGGAAGTTTAAATAGCTCACCTGGAATTAGAAAACACTCTAGGCATCCTCTGTCCACTGTAAGGGGAAATGCTCTCTGCAGCAGGCTTGACATGAGGTCATCCAGCTTCTGAGCAAGCACCTCCAGTGAGGTGAATCTCAATTCTTGAAGCAGCCCATTCTGCCATTCTTGGACCGTTTCAATTATTATGCAGACTTCCATCACATTAAGTCAAAATGTTCCTTGGTTCCCTGATGCAGAAGAGAATGAATCTATTCCCTCTTCCATATGAATAACCTTCAAGCATTTAAACTTTAAATCTCTTTGAATTTTAAAGCACTTTAATTCATATACCCTTCCCTACACACACACACACACACACACACACACACACACACACACACACACACACACACACAGCCTTCCACCATCATAAACCGTATTAGTCACTTTTTTCATCATGGTCACAAAATTCCTGACAGAAGCATCTTAAAGAAAGAAGGATTTGTTTGGGTTCATGGGTTTTGGGGAATACAATCCCTTCCCCATGGTGGGGAAGACATGGCATCAGGAGTGGCCAATCCATAGCTTGTTCACATCTTGGCAGATCAGGAAATAGAAATGTGTCCCAGGGTAGGTCTGGGCTCTCTCAAAGGCCTGACTTCATTGCCCTGTGTCTGTCAGCAAGGTCCCATGTCCCAAAGCTTTCATGAGCTCCCCAAAACAGCGCTACCAGCTGGAGAACAGATGTTCAAACACATGAGCTGATGGGGGACATTTTAGATCCAAACAAAATGAAAATCCCCAGGCAGAATCTGCTTTCTTCTCTACTCCTTCTCAAATCACATGGTTTCTAGATCCCTGCCACCTCGTCACTCTTAACCCTTTTCTGTTCACTCCTGTGACTTGGAAGATCAGCACCAGGATGCTTTCAAAAGACACTGGATCAAATATTTCTGGAGCAGAATTTATTGCCTTCCTAGACATATGTGTTAATGCCACCTCTTATGGTCACTACTCTGTTTTGTTTCAAGATTCACAACAAACTGGGAACATGGTCTATTACTGTTCAAACACAACCACCAGGTCTTTCTCCACATAAACATTGATCTGGTTTTACTACCCTGTACATGTTTAATTCATTATTTTCAGTCCACACAAAGAATTTATATATCACACTGATGAATCTTGCAAGTTTAGACCCATTTAGAATAATCTAAATTATATCACATTTTATCAAATAGAGAGTATTTCCTGCACTACCTTCTCCTTCCTGAATATATGACCAGATTATTTTTTCCCAATGTCTTTGGTAGTTAAATACCACTGTGAGCATTATCTTTAGCCAATTGAAAGGTTATACACAACTTTGGAGAGTTGCCCTAGTTCATTTCAGTTGATAGAACCAAATCTCTGAGACTCAACAGCTTAGAAACAAGAGGAACTTATATCTCACAGTCAGTCCTGGAAGCAGAGAAATGAAGTCCAAGTTCAAGGTGCTGGCAGAGGCAGCTTAATATTCTCTGCTTCCAGGATGGTGTCTTCCTGCTATACCCTCCAGAGGGGGCAGAAGCCAGTCATCACATGGCAAAGTACAGAAAGACAAGAAGGGATAACTATGTCCTCACATGGAAATCAGTGGAAAGGCAATAGGAGTGAATGTCATGTCTTTGTGTGCAGAAGAGACAGGAGGTCAGAAATCTTCTCTCCCAGGCCTTGTATAAGAGCCCCAATCCTAAGAAAGGGGGTCTCTGGTCTCATATTCGGTCGTCTCCCAAAGGTCTTGTCTCTCAATAATACTATGATGATGGTGATTAAGTGTCATGACATTAATTTTCAGGGCCATCTTTTATCTTTCTCTAGTCTTGAATCTACACATTGAAGGCAGCCTTAGCTATACTGTGGACAAGGTATCACAAAATCGGAGGCATATTTCTGGCTCTCTGTGTAGAAAAAAAAAGCTGCCATCTCTTCTTGGATGCCCACCCTGGAGCTAAGTGAACATTCTAGAACACAAGCTAATTATACTTTAAGCCAGTGAGTTACAATAACTTAGCTTGTGTTAACTTACATAATATTCAGCCTATTCATGGCAAGCATCAATTAAGACATACCTCCACCCATATATGGATTTATCTACATTCTCACTAATTATTTATCCTAAGCCCTGAATAAGAATGAGACATATAATATCCACTAATGAAATGGTGCCTTCCATCTGCCCACACTTCATTTCCATTTAAGAAAGCTATTTTATTTTCCTGGAGTATCCTAAAGTCCCTGATGCTGGCCCTTCTGTGATTTTATTCTAGTACCCACTCTTGGAAGTCCTTTCCATTGTCCGTCCCTGAGCTGAATTCATGCCCTTCTTTATCATGCCTACACCAAAGCCTTGCCCAAGTTTCATGGCTTGTGATTTCATTAACACTGTTTGCTAAGCATCTTTTTATAGCATATGGTGTGATATGTCTTTGCATGGGGGTACATGTGTGTTCAGGTGTGTGTGCACATTTGTATGCATGTGTGTGGAGACCATAGATCAACATAAGGTGTCTTCCTCCATCACTCCCCCTTTCTTTACTGAAACAGGATCTCACACTGAAGTCAGAGTTCACTGATTTGTCTAGACTACCTATGCAGCAAGTGCTGGGGATCCACTTGTCTCTACCTCCCTCTCATTGGGCTTCATGCTCACAAGCAGAGGGATCATGTCTTATTTATCTGAGCACTTGCAGTGTCACAGTGGCTGAAACACAGCAAACATTCAATAAATGCCTAAGAATGAATGAATAAAAAACATACAGATGGACCTAAAAGAAAAGGAAACTATTAAGAAATACTGGCTTTCATAGATGGGATACCTTCCAGTGAGCTCTTGGCCGGGGAGGTTCCTGAGGCCCCCAAAACATAACAGACCATTGCCAAGGCTCTTGGTTGCCCACCAGCATGAGATGGTAAGACCCTGTTGCTAAAGACCACACATGCTTGGGCTACAGGTCATTGAGAAATCAAGCTGGAGCTGAGCTGAAAACCTCCTCCCTGTTAGTCAGCTGACAGAAAGCTGGTAAAAGCTATGGCTGCATGCAGCTCTGTGGGAGAGAGAAGTCATCAATGGTGGTGAACAGCAGTGAACCTTGCAAGCCTTAAGACCGGCCAGCCAGGCTGAATGGGCCAACTGGGGCGACAGTGGCACGTTTAGTGTGGGGGGAACCTACTGCTCTATTTGGACTGGAGGCACGCTCCATGGAAGGGAAAGCATGCCTGGTACTGAAATCATAGTCGAAAGCCTTTGGTGTGAGGGAGGTCATGAGCCCGAGGGGAATAGTGCCTGCCGTCATCTGGCTAAATGCATATATTATGCCCACCAAACTGCCTTATAAACCCTTTTTTAAAATGACCATACCCATACAATAATGCTACTCTCACTTCTGGCTAGAGAAACTTCTCTTTTTCAAATGGCAGTGACCACTGGGATAACTCAAAAGACACCCTAGTGCTGAGAAGAAGTGACAGTGGAGTGTTCAGCACCAGGACATCTCTATCACATTTCCAGGGGCTCAAGTTTTATTGTGGAAGTGATGGCAAAAAGATTGTAAGAGCCAAAGGAAAGGGAGGACTGCTTACAACACAAACTTCCAGACACAAAATGGCCTCGATATTCATGACTTTGCAGTGCCTGATAATACCTACACATGATGGGAGGAAAAGATGATGACATCGAAACAAAACAGAGAGGGAATTATGAGATAATTATTATCAATTATCAATTATGAGAGGGGGAGAACTATGAAAGAGGGTGTGAAGAGAATCATAATGGTTTATGGTCTATAAATATGGACACTATCAATAAAAAGATTTAATAAAGAAATACTGGCTTAAACCTCACCAAGTCTCCATTAGTAACAAATAAAAACTGGTGGTTACCTATCTTTATGAGGTATTACTAAATAACCTGGGACTCTGTCATCCTGAAATCTGTGAATTCATTTATAAACCTATTTTTGCCTGAACAGTTTAAAGCTAGACAGGGCATCATAATTACCCATGAGCATGTTTTTTCAAACTTTTCACATTCTCTGAAGCTCAAGTAGGATGGAGCTTAACTGTCTCCTTCTATTTCCTACTTGGGGTTCGATTTATTTAAGACTATTCATGACAGCCAGATGGTCCGCACTAGTTTCAGACAATTTATCACAGTGCTCAGCTGTTGCATTAAATCTATTTCTTAAAGGAGAAAAAAACATTCATAATTTCAGCAGGGAAAGACTAGGGATCCAGAACTTATACCTACTGCATGGATATCAGTTCATGGACCCCAAAGTCTTTAGAACATTTGTCTAAGACTTCTTGGATTGACTTAAATCCCATTGAATACTCTTTCGATATCCAAAGCCCACTCCATGTTTCCTCTAAGTGATTGGGAAGATGAGGCTAGTGGGGTACAAATACAACCCTCCGGATGTTCTCATGCCAAGGTCATATGCCTCACCTTCATTCTGATCTCTACCCCATCAATGTCAATCACTCTCAGATCTAAACAGCAATACAACAATAAAGCTAATCCCTCTTAAAACTTAAGCCCCATTAAAACATCAATTCAGGCCGGGCATCGTGGTGCATGCCTTTAATCCCAGCACTTGGGAGGCAGAGGTAGGAGGATTGCCCTGAGTTTAAGGCCACCCTGAGACTACAGAGTGAATTCCAGGTCAGCCTGGACTAGAGCGAAACCCTACCTCGAAAAACCAATAATAATAATAATAATAATAATAATAATAATAATAATAATAATAAAAAATAAAAATAATAAAACATCAATTCATATTCCTGATAATTTGAGGTAAACAGGAAGGCAGCGTATTCTACAGAACTGTAAAAAACCCCAAAGTTGCCCAGGTATCCTTGCTCTTGAGGGTGTTTTACAGTTTTATCAATGTGTCCACTGTTTATAAATCCTACAGTGTGTTTCGTCCCTCTTATTTGCATCTCCTGAGTTACTAAGGAGCGACGAGTCATAGCCTTGTGCTTATGATCATTCAAATTCACTGAGAACGCGATAACCTTGACACTGTTTTCAAAGATGGGACACAGAGATGGGAAAAGCCAAGACAAACAGTGAGTGTATTATTTAGGAAACCAAAGCAATGACAAAGTGTTCAATATTCAAATAGGGTTGGGCTTTGCATAAACCATTTCATTCATTGAGATAGAATTATCAGCTATCAACATTTTATCAAAGACTAACACATGTATGTATGAGAGAGAGTATATTCATTCCTCTAAACTATATTATACATATTTTAATCTCAAGATTGAGTATTTCCAATTGGGCTAATAATATTTTCAACAGAACAGTAATATAACCCCTTGACAAGTTCATAGACACACACCCCAGATGTGCTAACTTTAACTTCCAAACCTGTGGTAATGTCTTATAGCGGGGTGTGTGGCCTCACACAGGAAGAACATCTGGGCAACTGACTGTATTCTCCACTATTCATCCATGAGTTTTGGCAGCTAGTCACAGACAGATTGAAAATCTTCCCTCAAAACAACAAGAGTAGTCTCTGTCTGCTGAATATTGATGGGTTCTGTGGGGCATGTGTGTGTGTGTGTGTGTGTGTGTGTGTGTGTGTGTGTGTGTTTGCCTTTTATTTTTGTCAAGTCTCAGCTACCATCAGTATATCACCATACAACTGCTAAATCCTCATCTTTCATAAGTGAAGACTAATTAGGCTCAGAATACAATATCCAAAATGCTTTTAGTAAACTTTCCAGTCCTAGCAGAGGTTTTTTGATAATGAATAGCATTACAGAATGGCATCCAGGGAAATATACTGGACTATTTGACATCTGAAATTAGCCTTCGTGATTCATTTGCATTTTATGCTCATAGGAAGAATCAGAACTGGTCACCTGACTAGGAGGTGGTTCAGGCTTTAAGGTGCTTGCTTGCAAAGCCTAATGACTTGGGTTCAATGCCCTGGTCCCCACATAAAGCCAGATGCACAAAGTGGCACATGCATCTGGAGTTTGTTTGCTATGGCTGAAGACCCTGGCATGCCCATTCTCTCTCTCTCTCTCTCTCTCTCTCTCTCTCTCTCTCTCTCTCTCTCTCTCTCTCTCTCTCTCTCTCTCCTTGGCTTAAAAAGAAATAAACTGGACATCTATTGTCCTTATTGTCCTTTAAATATTCTAGGACCCAACTGTACATATGTCAATTCTATGGAATGATGAAATACTAAATTATGGAATTTCTGAATCCTCAGTAATAAATAAGTGAATTGAATGGTTTGCATAGCCAAACTTTACAAAGGTCACTGAGTCTATAATCCCAGCACTCAGATGGTAGACATAGGAGGATAGTTACTTTGGCATCAGTATAGGCTACATAGAAAGTTTAAGCCCATGTTGAAGTACATGGAAAGGTTCTGCCTCAAAAGAAGAGAAAAGACAAAAAAGAAAAGAAAAACAAAATAAAATAAAAGTTGGGCATGTAGTACAGTAACAGAGGGTTTGGATGCACAAGACCCTACACTTCATTCCTAGAATCACAAAAAATTTTACAAATTGTACAGCATAATAAATCACAAGAAAGTGATGTGAAATCAACCTGTACATGCCCTGGAGTGTGGATCATCTTCCCCAGCCACACAGGAAGAGGCAGGAAATGCATGGGGCAAAAAAGGCCATGGAGCACGTTCCCAACATGCATGGCACAGCAGAACCACCTTCCCCACCTCATTCTAGGTCTCTAGGTCCCTGGATGGCATTTCCATGATTTCTCACTACCTCACGACACACAGTCAGCAAGTTTTCATTCCATGGGTCGCATTGCTTTCATGCCATTTAGATTTCAGATCCTGACTTCCTTCTGCAAACCTCAAGTCCTGCAATTTCTAGTTTTTTTGTTTCCCCACCTCTTCCTGATTTCCCTCTCTTAGGCATTGTCATGGTTTGATCCAGGTGTCCCCCACAAACAAATGAATGTGTTCTGGGTAATTGATTCTCAGCTGATGGCAGTTTGGATTTTACAACCTCGCTAGAGCTGTATTGTTGGGGGCGGGCTTATGGGGGCTATAAACCAGCTCCCCCTTGCCAGTGTTTGGCACACCTTTCTGCCGCTGTTTGCAGTGCTGTGGCGGAGGTGATGTCCACCCCTCTGCTCATGCCATCGTTTTCCCTGCCAGGATGGAGTCTCCCCTCAAGTCTGTAAGCCAAATAAACCCATTCCTCCACAAGCTGCTTTTGTTTGTGTTCTTTCTTCACAGCAACTACAAAGCTGACTACAACAGGCATGTTGCTGAATTTCGCCATGCACTTCATAACTTAGCACTTAGTGCTGGTTCTTTGGGTTTCAGGATGTGTCTAGGGTTCTGGCCTACATCAGGTTCTGTGCCGCAGCATTCCGGCTCCCTTGCTCTGCCTGGAGTCAGCACTATTTGCTTGTCCCCTTCTCCCTAGCTGTAGAATATCCAGTTCATCTCAGAGCAGCACAAACTAGAATGTCTAGTGAAAGAATATTGTGCTGGGCTGGAGAGATGGCTCAGCAGTTAAGGCGCTTGCCTCCAGAGCCTAAGGATCTGGGTTCAATTCCCCAGTACCCACGAAAGCCAGAGTTCATGCATTTTGAGTTTATTTACTGTGCTAGAGGCCCTTGAGCGCCCACACTCCTTCTCTCTTTCTCTCTGCATCTCTGCTTATAAATAAATAAATATAATATATTAAGAATATTGTGCTAACATTTTATAAAAGCACACAGCAACAAAAGACAAAATGAACAAGATGCAGAGATCTTGGGGGAAAGGATGCTCTCTCCAGAGTGGGTTAGAGTGATGAAAGCACTCTTACATGGTGATATCCTACAATCTCTCCACATCTGAGTCCCTAAATAAATTCATAAATCTGTACCCAGGACACAAATGTTGCAAGATCCCCAAACAGCTTCAGAACCCAGAACCTTCCTCAAAGATACTCTTCACACATACAGCCTGTGTACATTCGTAAGCAAAAGGATGGCATGTTCACTAGTGACAACTCATATATATATATATATATATATGACAATATGAATTAAAATTATATTCAAGGACTGGGGAGATAGCCCAGCCCATAAAACACTTGCCTCACAAACACAAGGACCTGAGTTCGATTCTCAGCACGCCCATAAATGCCATTATGGTGGCACACACCTATAATTCCAGCAATGGGGAAGTGGACACAGGAGGATCCTTGGGGCTCACTAGCCAGCTAATTTATTCCAATTTGTGAGCTCCAGGACAATAAAGACTCTGTCTCAAAGCAGGTCATCAGTGCCTGAGGATGACACCAGAAGTTGTCATCTGTCCTCCACGTAAGTGTACACACATATCCACATGCAACCGCACAAACCTATGTGTACAGGCAATGAATGTACAGATACCCACATACCCATGCAAACAATTCTAAAACAATTTACATGGTTATAGATAGGGAAGAAACTATTTCCATGACCCAAAAAGGTGTATTTTGTTTAATGGGTTACTTACTGCAAGGTTATGTTAAAACTGAGCAGCTCAGGCTTATGGAAAATCATTCCTTTGAAACAATCTTCTATAATGAAAAGAGACATGAAAATAGAAAAGGTTCTAGTTGAAAAGAAGCAGTTCAGTAGAAGAGAGATGGGATAAGGGGACAAAAGAAGGTAGTGGGAGAGATTTGGGATTTTATTATAACATTCACATATGGTGGTGCACACCTTCAACCCCAGCACTCTGAAGGTTGAGGTAGGAGGATCGCTGTGAGTTCAAGGCCACCCTGAGACTACGTAGTGAATTCCAGGTCAGCCTGGGCTAGAGCGAGACCCTACCTTGATAAAACAAAAACAAAGACAAACAAAATAAAATAAAATTGTCTATAAATGTTTAAAAAATTATTATAGCAACTCCATGGTATATGTGTGTGTCATTGAAGCTTTGGTTCACTGATCCTAATTTACAATGCCAACAAATGGTACAATAAAACAGCACATGCAGTATAAAAATATATACAGGAGAATTCAGAGGGCATTTTTTAAAGTAAATTAACCAGTTGAAAAAATACAACCCCCTAAGATCTCAACAATAAAGCAGCCTTAATATTCACCCACCATGACTCAGGGAACTGAGCGGAAGAGGGAGCAGAAAGATTGTAAGAGCCATGGTGGGGGAGAACTCCCAGAGACATTGATCCCCTCAGTAACAACATACAAAGGAGGGTGGAACTGGGTTGACTCCTAGGCTATCCATAACCCCCTACCACATGGACTGATCCAGACTGCCCATGGAGAAGGATAACCAGCAGATTGGGGACAGGGAAGAGGGAAACTGGGGAAATGGGGATATCAACTCATTATTTGCTCATTCAATGCATCTGATTATGGATAATAAAAAAGGAAAAGAAAAATACACTTTTGAAGTATTGGTTGAAAAATACTTTTTGTCTGGATTGTGTTTTGCTATTTCGTTTGTTCATGCTAAAGGTTCCCCAATGCATAGGTGTACTTTTCCCATAGTTCTCAGGGTTTCAGGGTCGGGTGATCAAGCTACTGATGTTAATGACAGTAATAATGTTGAAAGCAGAAGTAATCAAGACTAACAAGATGGAAAATCTTATTTTTTGAAATAGGCTCTTTCAAATCGTCATTCCTTCCTCTTTTTCTTTCTCCATCGGCAGTAACAGGCAGAGAATCACAAATTATGTGGAACTTCATTATGCCCCTGACACAAAGGGCCTGGGCCATATCTTAAATCAGCAGCTCCCAACCAACGTGACATGACATACTCATTTGCTCATAACAGTTGTGGAGTGCATTAAGATCGTCTTCATGTGTGGTGCCATTAGATATTAATAGGAAAGGGACTAAAAATAGGCTTCTTAAGAAAACAGTGTATTTGAGGCTCTGCAATGAACAATAACATTTTCATTCATTCATTTTCTGGAATTGGATAAGTTCAATATATAATTAATATGTTTAAAAAATCATCCATGATGTCCTTCTACTACAACCACACCACAGTCCTGTTTTAACAAATTTTCTGGTGCCCTCATTTCAAATATCACATCATCCCAGAAGCAAGGAAACTCTTTTGGAAGCTAAACTGAACAATGCACTTCTCAATGGCAGGGCTGACCCACACACAAAAAAAATCTTTTGTTAAATCTGCATCCTAAGTTTTTGCTTTCAATGTATATTCGCCAAAGGAGCCTGATAAAATGTGTTTGGAAATCATCATCTACAACAGAGATAACATCAGAGAGCTATCAGACATACAGTTAATGATATATATGAGGTATAAACCAGTAATATGAAAACCCAGATCACTGAAAATTCTCTTCATCACAGTGATGCATTTAAGTGATAATTTCAAAACTTTCCCTTTCTAAACTTTTTACTAGGTCCATTGGGGGGGTGGGAATGGTGGAAACTGAAAAAACCATCCAAGATTCTGAGAACTTATAAGACCAAAACGGGAGACATCTGGATTTAACTGCTACCTGCCAAGGACTGTCATCAGCCATTCGAAGTGCGTGCATAAGGAATTCACATGATGCAAAGAATAGGGTGATTTTATGGGAAAAAGGGGAAATGTCACATTCACACAAAATACTAGAAATACAAGTTAAGTGAGGGAAAAAAATGATCTGGAAGAAAAGGAAGCAGGGGTGGGAAAGCCTGTGGGTACTGGAGCAAGACTCAAAGAGCAGAGACTGAATTTGAGTCTTAATGTTAGAAGAAGTAGGAATTGAATTCTTTGGCAGAAAAATATAAAGTGAGGGAACTTTTATAGGATGCCTAATACACGAATAACATACAGACAGAAAGAGCTGAGCTCTCAGGTGAAGTCTGTTCAGGGACATAAGGTCAAACTCCCAGGCTCCAGACACTGTCAAGGCATTCCCTAATGAATTCAAGAGCCAGTATCCGAAATTCTTAGAGATGCTGGTGTTCGTCTAGAATGTCTCTTGTGTACATCTCTGAAAAAGATTATTATTGACTAATGAGCTTGTCTGAATTACCTGTTTGCTTTATTATTTGCAAGCAAACACACAATTATGCCTGAGCTAATTGGAGATTCCAACTTTTCATTATTAATACTGCTTATTTAATACATTGAACCTTTCACCGTGTTCGTGACAAAAGGTTATTGCTTCTTCTTTTGTGCCAAAGGTGTTTTTTTTTCAAAGAGGGCTTCATGAGATGTCACTTTCCTCTAGGAACTTTCCTCTTTCCTCCCATTAGCGGAAGAGTCTAATTACCACATAATCAGAGAGAAGGGCCCACATAGCAGCCTGGCTTTGGCACAGCATCCCAGTGAGCTGTCAGATACAAAGGCAATGGGAAATTGGGGTTCTATCTCTGAATTCTCCTGGTGAGAATGTTCCTGGGTTTTGTTCACAAGGCAAATCATTCTTGGGAGGCTAAGGGTTTAGAGTGTAAAAATTCTTTATAATTTTTTTTTATTTAAGAAGCTGTCTTACTCCCTCCAAAAAAAATTTCCTTTTAATTACACATTAAATGACTTGGCATTTGAGGTAATGTTATCTAGTGTTAATTCACCTGTTGGGAAATTGCCTCTCTCTAGAACCTGGGGTTAATAGAGTGCAAAAGACCATTCTTATCAAGGGGTGGGAGAAAGACGATTAATTTACACTATAAATTAAAGCATAGAAAATGGAAAGGAAACAGACGGAGTTCTGGCCTTGCTCCTGAAAAGCTATTATGTTTTGTTCCTTTTTTTTCTTTACTTTAATTTGTTATTTTTATCCACATTAGCAGGTCTCTAATCATTTTGGGCAGAACACACAGCATGGATGAAACCATACATAAAAGAATATACTTCAGGAAGCAAAATTAATTGGCATTGTAGGAACTGAGTCTCAGGGTCCATGGTGTTACAACCATGTGGTTTCTGTTCACCCACAACGCAGAATCATCATCTGGTTAATATTTTCAAAACACATTTGCAAACAAAAACATCAGTGTTAAGTAGCTTTTATAAGCTACTTTAATAAACATTCATCCATTTTCTTGTGTTTTACCTTTAATAAAAATAGATGCTAGGACTGGAGAGATAGCTCAGCAGTTAAGGCCTTTGCCTGTAAAGCCTAATTACCAAGTTCAATTCCCCAGTACCCACATAAAGGCAGATGCACAGAGTGGCACATGCATCTGGAGTTCACTTTCAGTGGCTACAGGCCCTGGAGCACCCATGCTTGCAAATAAGTAAATAAAACATTTTTAAATAGATGCTAATAATTATAAAGTCCATTTGCTTAGTGTTCAGAATCCATTGCAAGGCAACATAGGTCAGTGGATGGTTCTAACACAAATAATTGTTTAAGAAGCGCACAGACACTGACTGGTGCATTCATGACCCCCAGTGAGTACCTATAACCCCGCTGAGGAAGGCCTCAGTGGAATGGGGGAAGGGCAGAGGGGACCTAAGAATATACAGCCCAATGAGAATGTGACCAAATGGCAGCATGTTCATACACTAAAGTTCTCAATTTAAAAAGGAAGAGTCAGGGAGATGGCTCAGCAGTTGAAGTGATTTGAATTAAGTGTCCCCCATAGACTCATGTGTTCTTAATCCTTGGTCCCCAGATGATGGGAATTTGGGAATTGCAGCCTAACTGGAGGGGGTAGGATGATGGGTGTTATAGCCAGCTTCCCCTTGCCAGTGTTTGGCACACTCTTCTGCTGCTGTTGTTCACCTGATGTTGGCCAGGAGATGATGTCCACCCTTCTGCTCATGTCACACTTGCCCCTGCCATCAAGGAACTTCCCCTCCAGTGTGTAAGCCAAAATAAACACTTTCCTCCTACAAGCTGTTTCTGGTTGGGTGTTTGTCACAGCAACAAAGAGCTGACTGCAACAATAGTCAAAAGCACTTGCTTACAAAGTCTAACAGCCTGGGTTAAAATTCCCAGCACCTACCTAAAGCCAGATACACAGGTGCATGTGTTTAGAGTTCATTCATAGTGGCAAGAGGCCCTAGCATAGCCATTCTCTCTCTCTCTCTCCTTGCAAATAAATATGTAAAATTATCTTAAATACACAAAGGCTAGGAATGGTGTCACATGCCTTTAATCCCAGCACTTGGGAAGCAGAGGTGGGAGGATCACTGTGAATTCCAGGCCACCATGAAATGACATAGCAAATTTCAGGTCAGCCTGGACTGGAGTAAGACCCTACCTGGAAAAACCAAAATAATAATAATAAAAGAAGAATCAGTACTCGGCTCTTGGTAAGGACTGGCTATCTCTAAAGTCTCTGGTGAATTCAGAGGGAATGCTAAGGGAAGAACTGAGGTTGCAGTACAAGATATCATTCAAGGACCAGGTCTTCGGTCAGTCTCTATTCCACCTATTCCCAACAACTCTAAGTCGCAGGAGGGCTTGTTACATGCAAAAATATAAGTGACTTTACCATTTGCTTCTATGCCTCTCAAATTCCAGAATCCATTAGGCTGGGCTCGGTATCTTTTCAAAGAGCCCAGCTTCAGATGTTCACCTCCCACAAGCTTCACACCATCCTCTCCTTTTCATCTCTTCTTTCAAGACAGACAAAGAATACTCCAGAGCATTCACTTGGCCAAACTAGCAACTCCATACTGTGAAATTGGTCGAGTGTTCAGCACTTAGAGCTTCCTAGCCTCTTACCTAATTTCTTAAACCTTAGTTTTGAAGAACCAGACTCCATCTTGAAGTTAGAAGCCATTTTGCAATAAAGTTCTGTTTGATCTGACCATACCTTGAACATGCCTAGAATTTCTGTAACTGTGCTCTATGCCTCCCAAGAATAGCTCCTCCCTGACTATGTATCACTCTTCCCAGAATCTACGTTACTCCTCTCCTTGACCATGATAAGAACCATGCCATCCAGGGAAACATGCCCATTTTTAATTAACTGTGTATTCTGCTTGTTAAACCTCCTTGTTGGAAACTCCCCAAGTTTTTGGATATAAAAACCTCACTTTTTCTTTTGCTGGCTGCTGGTCTCTGGAGCTCTGCATTGGGTGAGACAGCTGCTGGTCAGCTCCTGTGTGCACAAGTATAGCTTGCTTTAATTTGGCCTGAATTTGAGACTGTGGTCTTTTCTTGGCGTTTCTGGGTTCAATAAGTTTCTTCATTTGTAATACTGGACCATCCCTGTCCCAGAAGTTGGAAAAAAAAAGCATACAAACACCTATCACTTAATCCTTACTAAGTATTAGACATTTGATTGTTATGCCCAGAGCCAAGCACAGTACCTGCCCCAAGACTTGGGATAATCATATAACTGTTAAATAGACTGAATGAAGAAAGATGAGTTAGCACAGGCTGACATCGTCCCTGAAGTGTGAGGACAAGTCATGGATCCAGCAGCCATAGCTTTATGCGCACAAAAATATAATGGAAGCCTCCGTGTGCTGCCAGAAGACCGTAGCACTTTCCTCTCTTTTAGATTCCTCCCATGGACAAGCATTGATGGTGCAGAGGGGACATGTCACTTGCTTTGAGTAAGCTGTTAGAGGTTCTCACAAATACTAGAGCTCAAGGAACACATGCTTGCTCCCTGTGATATTTCCTAGGTTCACCTGAGTTATCTGTGAGCAACTCACTCTTTAATTGACAATTTTAAATCCCAGACCAAGTGGCATATTGTTGGGATAAACTCTACCTAATTTTTTCAAAAGCAATTAAAATGAACAAGCAAAATCGGAAGACCATATTAGGAAATGTCAGTTTTGGAAAACAGAGTGGAAACTTGAAATGTTCCTGACAAATTTGAAATGTTTTACAATAGTACAAATGAGCTAGTGAATGGGATCAGCACAATGAATTTACAAAAAAAATAAGTAAAGAGAGAGAACTGGATAGTATAAAAATCTTTGGGCAAAGAAAGGGGCTTTTAAAAATGCATTTGAAAAATCCATTATTTAAAAATGTATCACTTTACAAATCTCAGGCTCTTTCAAGCTTTCTTTACTTATCTTCATTTTCATTTTCATTTTCATTTTTTCAATTGAGGACAACTTTCATAAGCATAGACAATAAACTATATTTCCCTCCCATCACACCATATCCCCATCCAAAACTTTCCTCCATCAAATGCCTTCTTTCCAATTAATCTCTCTTCTATTCTGATGACATCATTTTGGTCTTGTGTAGATAGTGTCAGGCACTGTGAGGTCATGAATATCAAGGCCATTTTGTGTCTAGAAGACAGCACTGTAAGCAGTCTTACTCTTCCTTGGGCTCTTACATTCTTTCCCCTGCCCTCTTTTACAACGAACCTTCAGCCTTGCAGGATGTGAATAGAGGTGTCTCACTTAGTGCTAAACACTCCACTGTCACTTCTTCTCAGTATTATGGTGAGTTTTGAGCTGCCTCAGGGGTCACCACCAGTTGAAAAGAGAAGCTTCTTTAACCAAAAGTATTAATATATGGGTATATGTATATTAGTATGTAATATAATATACTAATATATTATATAATTATATTAGTATGTAATATAATATACTAATATATTATATAATAATTATATTATATTATATAATTTATATTAATATATAGTACATATATATTAATATATAAATTAATAATATATATTTTATAATATATAAATTAATAATATATTATATATAAATGCTATATATAAAATGTATTTATATATAAATGCTATGTATGTTATGTATAATTTAAAAATTTATAAATAATAATTATATATACTGTAATAATATTATATACTACAATGATATTAATATCAATGTTATATATTAATAGTACATACTAATATATAGCATTAATATATGGGTATAAATATCAGTGTTTAGAGAGCAGCTCAATGGGTATACTATGTGCGTTTATCATGACAACAGCAGCCATTATTCCCTTAGGAGTTATGCCCTCCCCAGCCATAGGCTTTTGACTAGGTTTTCATTGGAAGAAAGAGGGAAACTTGAGCACACAGAGCACTGTGTCATCCAAGTGAGTAAAAAAGGAGAATGAAGAATAGAAAGGATGCAGCAGAGATATTGGAAATGTGATTAGATACGTCAGATACTAGATCATAGCTCATAGAGCCTGTGGAATACAGAGCCCTTACGTAGGATTCATTACCTGCAAGGAAACAGAGATGACGTCAGCTAGCTCAAGACAACGGGGAGATTATTAAAATGGATTATTAAATGGTATGGGAACGTTAAAAAGAATACAGTTTAAACCTCCGTGCCTAATTCCCAGATAGATGGCTTCTATTTAAGCTAGATATTCTCCAACTCGATCAACTGTAGTCCAAGATGTTGAGCTACATGATACACACACGGCCATGGGGAACTCATTCTGCCAATCCAAGGTCCCCAGAAGGAATGTCTGGTAGACTGGAGAGGCTCCCAGAAATTGCCCACTTTAAGGTTTTGATCAATTATCAAATGATACTTTATATAAGACAGGGGCAAATAATAAAATACAAGGGATTTTAGTAAAATGATCCCAATAATGTTAACCACAATAGGTCAAGGTCAAAATACATCAGAGACGGCTTGAAGAACAGACAGGTAACTGTCACCATTATTTTGTATCATAGCTTCTGATTGTTTCCATGGCCTCTGGTCATTCTAAGATAGCGATGAGCATTTCTTACCTGACATATGTGATTTTACCAATGAAAAGTGAATTTTGATTTTACTCTGAAATCGTCAATGGTAGTTTTAGAATATATACCAAAATATAGGTTTGTTGTTTGGGTTTCTGTCTTGATTGTTGGCAGCTTTAGGTGTTTTGGCACAATGAGAAAGCATATGCATATCAAGTCCTTAATGCCCTCCTCTTGTTTCAACTGATCAAGTTATTTAAGAAAAGAATTTTTTAAATCATTGAATATGTTGAGGATGGCCATAGGTACATGCAAATCAGTGGAAGTTATAAAAATCTTTGCTATATCAGAATGGCATACGACTTTAGCACATCACCTTCTAAAGGGGAAACTTTTCAGAGTATAATACACAAGCAACAAGCTTCCATGGAAAGGGGTGTAAGAAACATCACCAAGTTGATACCAATATTCACATTTAGATGATTTGAAGATCATCCCAGCACTCAGGAGGCAGAGGTAGGAGGATCGCCATGAGTTCAAGGCCAACCTGAGACTACATAATGAGTTTCAGGTCACCCTGAGCTAGAGCAAGACCCAATCTCCAAAAACTAAAAATTAAACAAAAAAAATCAGTTGCTGTTCATCTCCTAAAATGTTCCGTGGTGGAAACAATATTCAAATAAAAGAGTTTAAAGATGCATTTTTTTCTATTGCATTTTTCTCCTTGAGAAAATAGAAACAGAATGACTTTGTAGCAACAGACCTCTTGTGTAATTAAAATGATCTGGGCAGAAAGAGATGGCTTGCTGTTTGAGCTCAGAGTATTATCTTCACACTTTCTAAGTTTCCTTTCTTAACTTGTGACTCTGGGGCTGAGATAATGATCTCTTTTTCTTCCCTTTAAAATAAATCTTTTCCTGCTTCTCGCTACCAGGGGAATATTATCAAAACATTCAGAACTAACATTGCAGAGCTAACAGAGCCAAAAGACGTGCATCAGCATTGTGAAAAGGCCTGCACTCCCAGAGAGGGAACAATTCCAAACATTGTCAGCAGGGCAAAGCTATGTGCTGTTGATTCTGAGAAACAGTCAGCTTGAAGTTCTTGCTACTCATTTAGGAAAAATAAACTTACAAAAGAGAGAGAGGAAGGAACAATGCAAAGACTATATAGAAAACACTCCATCTGTCTTTGTTCCTCTGTCCTAAAATCTCATGATGGAATGCCCATCTTCCTAGGTTGAGAGCTGACAGGTTGGTATGGATGGGGAGGGAGACAGGAGGATAGAATGAAATACAGAAAAACCCTCAAAACTGTACAGCATGACTTCCTTTGGGATGCCTTGTTCTTTCAGAGTTGCTCATGAAGGGACAACACCAGTTTTATTCCACTTGATGTTTTAATTGGTGTGGCATGGTCAGGGGTCCTTAAAAAGCTCAAGTTAGAAATACAGGTATACTGAATACACACACACACACAGCATTGAGCTAATTTTCACCATCTTAGTATTCCCTGGCTCCTTTTATTATTATTTTATGATTGTTGTTATTTAGTTACATTTGCTGCTGAGTTTAGAAGTCTGTTGTGTAACCTGTACACCTTTTTTGGCTTAGATCTGGGAAGGACAATTCCTTGGTTCACTGCCTCTTCCCATGATCATGAATTCCATGAGTATGTCCTTAAATCCCTAAGATGGTAAAGAACGCCTGCCATGTAGTACCATTTCATAGTAAATGTAAATTTGGAACTTACTGAGCAACTACTGACTGCCAGGAATTACATTAAGTAATTTTACATGAATAATAAATAGAGGTTTATAAGAACAAAGTAATTTATCCAGGGTTATCAGCTGGTCAGGGAAAATCTTGGCCAGGAGCAAGGTTTATAAAAACTGTAATGCAGTCTGGGTGTAGTGGCATACTATTTTAATCCCAGCACTTGGGAGGCCAAGGTAGGAGGATCCCTGTGAGTTTAGGCCAGCCTGAGACTATATAGTGAATTCCAGGTCAGCCTGGACTAGAACAAGATCCAACCTCGATAAACAAACAAACAAAAAGCCACAATATGCCTTCCATATTCATTGAGTTAAGATCTCTCCTCATTGCAATATCTAGCCATGACTACAGAGAACCAATAACTTAAAAGAAGCTAAAAAATAAATGGCTTATACCATCATCAAACATACATACAGGTGTGTCCAACCTTTCAACACTGTAACACAACATTGTCATCTACAACGTTCACACTCAAGAAACACACAACTGAATTACAAAAAGAAAGAAAGAAAGAAAGAAAGAAAGAAAGAAAGAAAGAAAGAAAGAAAGAAAGAAAGAAAGAAAGAAAGAAAAGTATCTCACAATGTTTGAAGTAAGTTTATGATTTTGAGTGAGGCTCCTATCTGGCCCAGACCAGCATTCATATACACTGAAATTTTCATGAAACTTGCTCCTGATCTCTGGGATTCTAGGCTCCAGGGCACTTATATTTATGAGATACATAAACACACACAAGCATGTAGCCTGTAGAATTAAGTCCTTGCTGATAACAGACCCTAGTTGTCATATTATACTTAAAACAACAGCATGAATAGCATACTGTTTCTTACTTGTACAGACAATTGCAATATCCACACACACATGCATCTGTAACTGTGTGTGCATGTGTGCACAGAAAAACAGAAGAGAGGTATTATTAATAAGTGTCACTAGACAAAAATTTACTCATTTCTATAGTCTCTCTTCTGTAGTATTTCTTGGAGAATAAAATGAGATATTGCACAAAACATGCAATGAGACCAGGCTGTCCCTTGATGGACACAAGGCGGAGGTTAGCCCAGTAAGCTGTGTTCCTGAGTCAAAGGTCTAACAGAATATCCATATGCTTGTGCCTAATGCAAGCACACATTGTCTCACAGTCCAGCACCAAGATATGAGAAAACAGCAGCCCCCTCACCTCTCCTTGATCCTCTACCAAAGAAGACCATAGCAATCTAGGAAGTGGCCCCAGTGTTCTCTTAACATGGGGCATAAGACCTTCACATGTGTGGTGTTCTCCCTGAACCCAAAGAAAAGATAGTCATCTCTGAAGACACAGGGTACAGACAGGAATCAGGGCCTGAAGAGAACATCAAACCATCAAAACACATGAATTAGGCTGCAGACATGGCTCAGTTGTTAAGGCACTTGAGGCACTTGCCTAAATGGTGAGGATCAAAGCTTCAGACCAGGCATTTCTTAACCCTGGCATCTTTTGAAAAAGTCAATACAGTAGGCTCCTTTTCTAGATCAGTATCGCCACTAGGTTGGAGAAGGGGTGTGTGTGTGTGTGTGTGTGTGTGTGTGTGTGTGTGTGTGTGTGTGTGGTGTTTGGGTGGAAAAGAATCTAAGGGCAGGGATAGGGTCAGGGATAAAGATAGTACTTCCTGTTCACTCATATCATCCCAGACGATGGAGGGACCCTGGCTAAATTCAAGGGCTGTGGCAGATATAAACAGGTGTAGCCCTTAAGGGAGGGGACAGCCATTGTAGGATTTTTAACGTTCACATTCTTCCTTTCTTTTCTTTTCTGTCTTCCTTTTCTTCTTTCTTTCTCTCTCTCTTTTCTTTCTTTCTTCCTCTTGTTTTTGTTTTTTTAATGAATATATTTATTGTGAATAAGTATATACATTGTATGAGCAAATCTTGTGAAGGTGTCCCTGTTTCCCTCCTCTCTGTCCCCCACCCACTGGGGTCCTTCCTCGGTGTGCATACTGGATCTGTCCATAGGATAGGGGGTATGAACTGCACCAGAGGTAGCTAGTTTTTATTTTTTTCTTACCCCTTTGAGCGTTGTTGCTGAGAGGGGTGATGTCTCTGGATATTCTCCCCACCATGGCTCTTACATTCTTTCTGCTCCCTCTTGTCTACCCCAAACTGACCTGGAATTCACTATGGAGTGTCACAGAGATCCTCCTAACTCTGCCTCCCCAGTGCTTTAATCCTAAAGGCATGCACCACTACTCCAGCCCACATTCTCCTTTTCTGTAGCCTGGACTACCCTCAGTCACCTGGCAGGATGGGTGAGGGACACCAGGGGCAGGTCACTGCTCTCAGGGCAGAGGTATTTATTGCCCAAGCATTCCTGGCAGGGCTTGGGGTTGTGGTATATATATATTTCTTCCCAGTGTTGGAGACTACCCCTGTGCAGATACAGGCTGTAATTGATGGGGGCAGGGGAGGGGAGGGGAGGGGAAGGGAAGGCTGGAGGAGAAAAGTCAGAAAGAGTTGATGAAATCACTCTGAGTATCAAATCAAATAGTTGGAGCTGCCAGCCTCCTTCTGCACAAAACTTGGTATCAGAGAGTCTCCCTGCAGGTACTATTTTTTCTTCTGCTGTGCCCCAATCTACCTGCACACTCTTAATCTACTAAACTTTCAAAGCCAGCTTGACCACAGTCATCCCAACACTCCTACATAGACAAAGTACACGTGTAGATTATTGGGTTGTTTTTTAATGGGCTCTCTTCTGATAAAAAGAACTTTTCTCCAGTCAGATGCCCTGAGGACATTTAGTTTACTTTTCATCTCACTATTTAAAGGATTAGGAAATACTAAGTACAGGGATTTGCAAATGGTTACTGCCACCCACCAAGAAGCAGTTACTCAGAAGATCAACAATTTAGCATTAATAATTTTTATTTTAAATGTCTATATCTGTCTGATACTGTTCTGGGACATTTAGTGAGTATTAGAGAGAAAAGATCACATCCCAAGCTGAAGGAGGTGGGCTGGAAAAGAAATGTGTGTATAACAAGAACTAATAAATAACTTGCAAAGTCCTAATAGATACAGCTGAGTATCTTGTGAGTTCTAAGAGCCCCCCCACACATGTGTTGAATAAATAATAATTGTGATATATGGAAAAAACTCACCTAAAATATATTTTGCCACTTTGGAGTCCTAATCATTTTAGGCATATAACATGCAAACCCCTGGTTCAAGTGAAATTAAAAAGGTGAGAACCCCTTCTTGGTATGATGTTAGAAGCAGGGAAAGACTATTATTAACAAACCACAAAAGGATTTTTCAGTCATCACATGGAAATTTCATAAGTAGGGAGAACATGAGCCTTTTACAATATTGTCATTTAAAGTAAAGGTTTTCATACTTTTTACTGAAAAATATTTTCTGTCATATTAAAGTTTCCTGGAAATATGAGTCCAAAAATGCATTCAGACCCTACTGAGTGAGAGCGTATCAAGTATCACTAAAATCTGAAATAGCACACAGCTCGATTTCACTTTCAAAATTCTTCTTTCTCTTTCTTCATACAGGTCTAGACCATTTAAGTTTAAATTATACTAAATATACTGTGATGATTTCTTTCATCACAGGGGTGTTTTACAGGAGCATACCAGCCTACCTGTGTGTGGGGGAGGGGTCCCAATAGCAATGTTTAATAAGTAGGAATAAAAAAAAAGAATGAAAAATCTATTAAAAGAGAAAAGCCGGGCATGTTAGTGCACATCTATAAACGCAATATTTGGGAGGTTAAGGCAGGGGTACTGCCGTTTGAGTTCAGCCAGGGCTGCATATTGAGTTCCAGACCAACCTGGGACGGATCGTATAACCTTGTCTCAAACCTACTGACCATCAGACAACACATAAAGCAGCCACTAGTGTGACTCAAAAAAGTCACCATCGTACTAAGAAGAAGTGACAGTGGGGAGCTCAGCTCGAAGGGAGACATCTCTATCACATCCTCCAAGGCTCAGGTACCATTGTGGAAGAGGTGGTGGAAAGCCTGTATGAGCCAAAAGAGGGAGAGGAGTGCTTAAAATGCTGAATTCTAGACACAAAGTGGCTTTGATATTCATGACCACACAGTAGCTGACACTACCTACACAAGACCCGTATAATGGGAGAAAAAATAATGACATCAAAACAGAAGAGAGACTAGTTGGGAAGAAGGGATTCAGCAGAGGGGAGAGCTCAGGAGGGGAAAGAGGGGATGGAGGGAGGAGATTATAATCCGAGTATGTTGTCTATATGTATGAAAATTGTCCGTAAAAAGTTTGTTTGTTTTTTAAATAAAGGAAAAAGAAAAAAAAGTTGACATTGAAACTCAGGTTGAAGAAGAAAGAACAATCTTGCTGAGTCCATCAATTCTCTACTAAATTCTAGATTTGTTTCTAGAGCTGTCTGGAGACTGTCTGGGAACGGCATAAATAATGAAATTTATTTTGTTCAAGGAATGACAATAGGAAAAAGAACTCCGGGCCAGATTTTCTCAGTAGGAGGTTTCATCTTAATCTTCTGTAGGGAAAAGTAAACAAGGTATAGATAGGGTGACTTTGCAATTGGGATGATTTTTATAATGGGGGAGGGAAGGTCTCAGTCTGCTGAAAGGTGGAGGAGAATATCCAGAGACATGGCCCCCCTCAGTAACAACATATGAAGGAGGGTGGAATCGGGTTGACTTCTATTCATAACCTCCTACTCCATGGACTGATACAGTTTGCCTATGGAGGAGGATACCCAGCTGATTGGGAACAGGGAAGAGGGAAATCGGGGAATTGGTGACACCAACACATTATTCACTCCTTCAGCGTATGTAATTATGGATAATAAAGAAATATTTTTTTAAAAAAAGAAATATTTCTGTTGGTGTCTAGCTAATTTGGGGGAAAATAGACTTCTCTGGTAATCAGTTCTGAGACAATGGGAATTTGTAGGGTCTGTTTCTAATCTTGTCATGGAGAAAATGGGTTTATTAGCAAGCATTATTAGCAAGCCATAGGAGAAAGAACAGGTCTTTGTGGTAGACTATTTAGCAGATCAGAAAGTAACTGAGTTTTTCCTTGGCTAACCATTTTTTAAAATCATAAGGCTCAGGTCAAGTCCAGCCAAGTTGTCAAAGAGAACTCTAAACTGTCTTTGTCTGACAAGTATGTCTAGTATGTATGCATCTTGGCTTATCCATGCAGCTATGTGCTGGTAAAAGACACAAATTGCTGTCAAAGATAATTTTCAGAAAAAAAGTAAAAACAATGATTCCTACTCACATATAAAAGTTAATGTGTGTTAAAACATTTGTGCAGCCAATTAACCAATTAAGGGGCAGGGATGAAGCAACCATCATAACCACATGCAAACTGTAATTGTGTATATGTAAATCAGGAATGTATAAATCATGAAGAAACTTTTCCAAGTGTGGGTAGTGAAGTTAATGGCATTTGGATATAGGAATTCATTTGCATTGTAAATTGTAGTTTTAAATGGTAAAACAGGGCTGGAGAGATGGCTCAGCCATTAAGGCACTTGCCTGCAGAGCTTAACAACCTGGGTGTAATTCCCCAGTATCCACGTAAAGTCAGATGCAAAAAATGGCACATGCATCTGGAGTTCCTTTGCAGTGGCTGGAGGCCCTGGTGTGCTCTCTCTCTTTCTCTCTCTTTCTCTCTCTCTCTCTCTCTCTCCTCTCTCCTCTCTTCCCTTAAAATATGTTAAAACAATCAAAACGATGCAGGATTACCATCACGTGAAAGGGTACCACTGCCCAGAGCAGAATTCTCTATGGAAGCACAGATTTTCCATACACTGCCTTTAGAGTATAATCCACACTTTTTAGAGTTCTTCCCCCTGCCCTGGCTCCAAACCTCTCAGCTCTTATCTGTTGTATTTCCTTCCTTCTATGTCTTGAACTGTGACTCCTTCCCTCAAAAAAAAAAAAATGATTTTCAAGTCCTTACAGTCACCTCCTAATGTGACCTTACTTAGAAACAGTGTCTTTGCTGCTGTAATTAGTTAAAATGAGGTCATACTCACCACAGGCTGTAGTCACAGGACATCAGAATACCATGCTGGAATCAAAACGGAAACTTGCTCCCTCCTGGCTAGCCCTCTTAGTACTAGAGAGCCCAGTGGGAGCCACTGGAGGACAATGGTCACCAACAGCATGAATAAGCAAGTGACCCTGCTGACCATGAAATTAACCAGCTATTACAAGAAGTACACATTTGTGCAATAGTGGCACACAGCCACTGTGGGTAACCACCTGTTCTCTGATGGGGCATGAGGCCAATCAGAGATCAGTAGGAGAGATCTCCGATCTGATACTGGAAAATAAGTCAGAACCCTATGGTCAGGAAACTGGAGATGAGTAAGCTTGCACACCAAACAATCTCTCAAATAACTTTGACTGCCCACTTCAAGACATGCCGCCTCTACCACATTTTCCAGGGCCCAGGAGAAACTGCTTAGGAAGCAGCAACATGAAGACTGTTCTTACTGCTAGCCTGACAACCAAATCCAGGCTAATGGTGACCGACATGGTGATCAATCAAAGTCTATCAAAGCAGAAATCCACAGGCTACAGAGAAGTCAACACTAAATCAGACTTCCAACAGGTCTTCCATGGCTCAGTGAACATTTCAGAAGAGGGGCAGAAAGATACTAAGAGCCACAGAGTGAGTAGAAATACCCTGAGGCAAGGTGTCCCCCACCCTCTTAGCTACCAACAGGGACTGACTGAGGCCTTCATGACCCCACAGTGAATCCCATAACCCCATTGAGTAGGGCCTAGGAAAACTGGAGCAGGGGTGAGGGGATAAAAGAGTAACATATGTTAAAAATTTTTTTTAATGAGGTCATGCCAGGCATGGTGGCACACACCTTAATCCCAGCCCTTGGGAGGCAGAGGTAGGAGGATTGCCATGTGTTCGAGGTCACCCTGAGATGGCATAGTGAATTCCAGGTCAGCCTGGGCTACAGTGAGACCCTACTTTGAAAAAAATATGAGGTAATACTGAAGTAGGTGGGCCTCTAATACAACATGACTGGCACCCTTATCAAAGAGAATTCCACACACAAGTGATAGCACAGAGGCTAAAAGAACACACAAGGTTACAGGCACACCATAAGCTACAGGAATGGCACATGGCAACACTTTCTCAGAGTTCTCATAAGGACCCAGCCTGATGGCCCCTTGCTTTTGGACTTCTAGGCTCCTGTCCATGAGGAATGCATGTATATTGCTTGAGGCACCCTGGGGTGGACCTTTCTGTGATGGCCCCAGCAGATTAATCCTCTACCCTTTCCCACATCCTGCTTCTGTCTTTTTCACTCAAGGAACCTTTTCTCTGCCCAGAACACTCTTCCTCATTCCTGCACATTTGGGATTGTCCCAATTACAGAGCCCACATCTCTCTAGCCTTCATCTCACTGCCCACAAAGTATAAAGCACCATTCCAATGTGTTCCCATGCAACAGTGCATTACCTCCCGCATTTATCACAGTAATTACAGATGATTCTGGTTGTTGTTGATGTGATGTGATATTCACCCTTAGGGACATTGACTTAGCCACCCATAAACATTGCTGCAAAGGCCACGGGGCTCAGATTCCTACAAGTCAGTGGTCTCAACATTTTCTATTAGCCAATGAATACATAACCTTGCTTTCTTCATGCATGCTTCTGGTATAGACAACTTATTAGATATACATACACATATATATATGATATATATATACATATATATATATCATATATATATTTAACCGACATATATTAATATATAAACAATATATACATATATTTAACTAATATTGCAACACTGTAACTGAAGTCTGAAGGAAGGTTATCTAACACAAGTGTTTTCTCCATAAATAACATCACAGCCTTGGTAAACTTACTGACACAAGACTGAACTTGGGTGCTGCTGTTCTGGGAGGTCATTGTAAACAGTGAAACTCCCCCCAAAAGACACAAATGGAAGAACTGACAGCAGAAAATATGCTTATTTACCACAGTATCTGAAACAAGAAGGCAGAGCTGTGGCTTGCTTGCCCTCAGTGGGAAAGAGTACACTGGGAACCCAAAGTTCCTGGCAGCTCTGTCTATCTGTAAATAGCTGGGAAGACACCCATATCCATTTTGGTATTATACACACAGTTTAGTAAGTTAGCATGTTACCAAAACAAGGAATGCAGAGTAATGGGGATCAGCTGTAGTTGTGCTGTGTAAGGAGATTTAGGGCAATGAGAGACAACGTAAAATAAGAGGGCCACCCGTGGGATTACAATGGAGCTGAAAAGTCCTGCTTCCCAGTGATATAACAGCTCTCCTTAGCTTATGTTTGTGGTAATGCTGGAGTATTATGAAAGTACAGCACACACAATTCTGTGCAGTATATATAATACACATCTTCTTCTGTGTATCACTGTGTATATAGCCTTCCCTTGGTCAAGCTCTTCTAAGGCTGTTCCCACTTGGTGGAATAAAGGAGAATATCCACAGACATTGCCCCCCTCAGCAACAACACTCAAAGGGGAAAAAACTGGCTAAATCTTGTGCAATTCATAAGCCCCTACCCCGTGAACTAATCCAGGATGCACACTGAAGAGGGTACCCAGTGGATTCGGGATAGAGAGGGAAATGGGGGCACCATCACAAGATTGGCTCATACAATGTTTCTAATTATTGATAATAAATATATTTTTAAAAAATTAATTTATTGCTGGGAACAATTTATCTTCCAGATTCTTATTTTTACTTCTTTCAGAGTGCTTTTTTCTATCACTGCTTTTGATGGTTTTGTTGTCAACTTGACCTTTTTAGTAATCTTGGGTGGGTTTCTGAGGATGTTCAAAAGAAGACAGCTTCTCAGTAGGGGAATGGATGTAAGGAAGCTCAGAGGAGCTAGAAACAAATATCCTTTTCTGGGAGGGCAGAGCAGGAAAGAAATTCCAGAGATTTAGGAAGCCAACAAGTCTGGGAAGTTTTGCAGGATCCCACCCTAAGGCTATATAAAGGGGGAGAAAATCTCCTGTCTCTCCCTTGCCTGTTTTGCGTGTGTGTGTGTGTATGTTTGTGTGTGTGTGTGTGTGTGTGTGTGTGTGTGTCTGTGTGTCTGTGTGTCTGTGTGTGTGGTGCTGATGATGGGTTTCTCTCTGTGATTGGACCTGTGAAAGGGGGCCAACCTCTTTCTCCATTATGGAACTTCCCCTGGATCTGTAGCTTCAATAAACCCTTTCCTCCCATAACTTTGCCTGGTTTTTAGATTCATCCCAGCAGCATGTAACCTGACTATGACACTTCTTAAAGCAAACTTTAAGGATGGAGAGAAATGAGGAGAAGCCTAGGAAGGCCTTGGTGTGTTATAACCATCATTAGTCTGTGTGTCATCACCCAGAAGTGCAGCTTCTCTCTTAAGTCTAGACCATCTAATCAAGTCGAAACTCCATAATTCAGTATGACTTTGGACAATGACTTGCTCCAGGACTAAATTTCTGCTTGTGTGAATGAAGAGGAACGGGTAATGGAGATGAATCTGTGGGAAGTAGTTTGGGCTTCTTTCATGAGAAATGAGGACTCTTGAGCATACTAAATAAATCCATTACCTCCCCCTCCCCCACATCACATCATAGTCTTGATTTTAATAAAAGCCTCCAGTGAATCACGGACATGCCGGTGTGGAGAAGTACTTTGTTTTCCTTCTGAGGAAAAAAATGCAGTTGACTTTCATTTTTCTCAGATGCCATAATTGCAAATTAACCTACTTGATGAAATTTACTTGTGAACATAGAGTCACTATTTACAACCATATGCAGAGTGGCAAAAAAATTATCTCTCTCTCCCCTTCTTCTGTTTCTCCTCTCTTCTCTCTCTTCTTTCTCCCTCCTTTCTCTCCTCTTTCTCCATACCTCTGTCTCTCCTCCCTTCCTCTTTCTTTCTCTTCCTGTCTCTCTCCTCTCCTCTCTTCTCCTCTCTCTCTCACTCCCTTTCTTTTTCATCTTTCTCTCCCTCCCTCTCTCTTTCTCTCCTCTCTCTCTCTCTCTCTCTGCCTTCTAAAAATTAAAGACTCTGAGGAGGTCAAGCAAAATGATATCTACCTTATTCAGCTCTCATTCTGTAAGTAAGTATATTGTGTGGTTTATTTAATACAATGCAATTTGCATTTTCTTGTTGGTATTTTTTTGTTTTATGTTGGTGTTTACAATGTTTAAAATGATCCTCAAATATGGTTCTAAAGCGGTGTCTGGTGTTCCTAAGAATATAAACCTGTAATGCATCTTATAGAATAAATGCTATTAGGTAAGCATTCTTCAGACATGAGTTATAGTACTGGTCATCATTAATGTCCACTTTAATGGATAACAGTATTTAATAAACAATAGTCTTTTCTCAAAAAGCATAAAACAAGTCAATATATTTATTATTTAATGAAAATATTGTGGCCAGTGCTTTTCTGAGACATAACTCTTCAGTTCACCTGAAAGCAATTGTTAGTATTTCATAATATCCTGTTCACTATGGATTTACAGAACTACTGCAAAAAAAATCAAGTCAAATACATCACTATTGAGTGAAGATAAAAACCTGATCTGAATATAGGATAAGAAGAAGTAGATTATTTAAGCTGATATTCTCAAACTAAGAAAATAGTGATAATTTCAAAAGTAAGCAAAACTTTGCTACATTTTCATATATTCCATAGGTTTTCTTTATTCTTTCTTTATTTGTTTGTTTTTAGAATTAGGGTCTCACTCTAGCTAAGGGTGACCTGGAATTCATAATATAGTCCCAGGCTGGCCTAAAACTCAGTGATCTTTCTACCTTGTCCTCCAAGTGCTGGGATTAAAGCATGTGCTACCATGCCTAGTGAGTTCTTTTTACTCGTAACCACTATGAACAGTCCTAGCATAGGAAACACTGGTTTTAAGATAAAAGAGGTAGTCAAACAATAATAGCAACTTCCACTGTTGGGCTTATGACCTTCCCAGCCATAGGCTTTTGACTAGGTTGTCCGTTTCAGGTATAAATTCTTTCCTGTGAAACAGGCCTTAAAATTCAATCTGAGGTGGGTGGTTACCCCTATAATAGTCATGTCAGTATTGCACTAGTGGGCACATCTTACTTAGCTGGTCAGTTGGGTAGCTTGCAGGGGCTAGTGCTGGTTAAAACTGCCAATGATTCCCCCAGCCCAGGAGGCTCGTTAATATTTTCCAGTACTATGACAGCTAGTAAGCAAGGAGGAGACTTCAAGCTCAATTCTAGTTTTATTTATCAGTTTCCTGTAAAGGATTGCAGCTAGTGTCTTCAGCAAGAGACTCTTACCACCTAGTTCTGGTTGGCAACCATGAGTCTTCTCAATAGTTTGTATTGTTTTGGGGACCTTGATGACCAAGTACTGCTGGGGAGGCATCCCAACCTTGACACTGAAATTTTTTCTGTAATAATCTGTGGCTTTTACATACTGCATTATTCACTCCCCCAGGGTACTTCTGTCTGAACTAATTCATTTTCTCTCTCTCTCTCTCTCTCTCTCTCTCTCTCTCTCTCTCTCTCTCTCTCTCTCTCTCTCTCTCTTTCCCTTAAATGTTTTGTCTAATTAGTTAACAAAGAAGTCAGTTTCCTTAAGAATTATTCATAACTTCTTTAGTCTTGATTAACCTTTCTCCCCCATTCACACCTCTCCTCTATTCCCCTTTTCTGACTCTACTTGTGCCAATTATGTTTCTTATTAAAATAGAAATTTCTAAAACATGGTGAGGGGCTTGCCTTCTCTTTTAAGCCCTTTGCTACTATTTCTCTCTGTATTTATAGAATCTGACTAAGTGGTAAATAATTTCAGATGATGCCAGGGATCACCAGGAATTCTGTGTCACCAACTGTGGCGTATGGACTCAGTCTGATAATTCCTTTTCCTAATGTCTCAAAGATGCAAATGTAAGTGGTGGGTCAGCAAACTTGCTATAATTAAATATGCATCCATTAGTTCAAATACACAGAGAAAAGGCAATGAGTAGCAAAAAAAATAATAATGATAGCAGCAACTCAGTCCCATGGTGCATGCAGGTTCATCAGTAAGGAAAGAACACAGTTCATAGGACAGAGGGTAGATTTAGGTTAGACGCATTGCACCAGGATTTAAAAATGAGTAAAAGTTATTAATACCCACATTATTGATAAATTAAATATGGGTGTTGTTATCTTCACAGTGCTGGGGCAAAGCATCAGACCAAAAGCAGCTGATGAGAGGAGGAAAGTTTTTATTTTGGCTTATAGTCTTGAGGGAAAGTTTCAATATGGAAGGGCATATCATGGCATTAAGAAAAGCTGGACATCATGCGATCTCTGCCACAGCAAGTGCAAAACAGCAGCAACAAAGTGAACCAGCCAGGCTTGGTGGAGTCTTTAGTCCCAGCCCTCAGAAGGCAGAGGTAGGAGGATGGCTGTGAGTTCGAGGCCACCCTGAGACTACATAGTGAAATCCAGGTCAGTCTGGGCTAGAGTGAGACTCTACCTCAAAAAAAATGAAAAGAAAGGAAGGAAGGAAGGAAGGAAGGAAGGAAGGAAGGAAGGAAGGAAGGAAAGAAAGAAAGAAAGAAAGAAAGAAAGAAAGAAAGAAAGAAAGAAAGAAAGAAAGAAAGAAAGAAAGAAAGAAAGAGAAAGTGAACCAAACTCTGGCAATGGGGAGCTGATTATATCACTCAAAAGCCTTTAGTCCCAGCTCTTGGGAGGCAGAAGTAGGAGGATCACTGTGAATTCGAGGCCACCCTGAGGCAATATAGTGAATTCAAGGTCAGCCTGTGCTAGAGGAAGACCCTAACTCAAAAAACCAAAATAAATAAATAAAAGAAAAAAGAGAAAAAAGAATGAAAGAAAGAGAAAAAGAAGAAACAAAGAAAGAAACAAACAAACAAACAAAGAGAAAAAGAGAGAAAGCCCACCCCCAACAACACAACACACCTCTTCTAGCAAAGCTTCACTTCCCAAATTACCATCTGATTCAAGCTACCTCATTGGCTTTTTATGGCCTATAGCACGGGTGCATAGTGACACTGGAAATACACACAAAAGGGTATCAGAAATATGACCACATATGGATGGCACAGATATTTTCTTCCTATTGAGACTGAAGGGTCCACAGTTAGTTCAATGCATGGTGTAGATGACAGGATACTTTAAGTATTCAGTCCATCTAAAGTATACCAATGACGTTCAAGATTCTGGCTGGACCTAAAACTTCTCCCTCATGGAGCTCACCTGTAATGAGTTACCACATTTGCCTAAGGATGCAATCCCCTGAGGGGAAGAGGGATTAATGGTAATGCTAAGTAATACAGTAGGTACCAAACATACTGGCATCTGAGACTGAAATTCCATTGCAAAATATAAGATCAGTAATTTGACTAAAATAGTCCCTGACAGATATGATGCTTTCAAATATCAGACACACCTAGGTTTGCCAGATATTATGTATTAATCATAAAGAAATCACTAACTCTGCCTCATAATTTTATGTTTTAAAAAAGGGCAATAGGGCTGGAGAGATTGCTCAGTGGTTAAGGCACTTGCTTCCAGTACCTAAGGCCCTGGGTTCAATTCCCCAGGACCCACATAAGCCAGATCCACAAGGTGGTGGCCCTAGTGCTTCCTCCCTCTCTCCTCTCTCTCTCTCTCTCTCTCTCTCTCTCTCTCTCTCTCTCTCTCTCTCTATCTCTCTGCTTGAAAATGAATAAAAAATATTTATAAAAAATAAAAAGGGTAATAATAAAACAAAGGGAAATAAGAGTAATAATGTGTTGAAATAATTTAATAAAATAATATATGTGAGATCATCCCACACGATAAGATTGTTTTTCAGGTGTTTCCTTATTTCTTATTTATTTATTTATTTATTTATTTTTAAATTCTCTTTTTTTTAAACAAGAACTTTAGGCCAGAAGGAATTAAAGTAGATAATATGTAATAATGCCACCTTTGCCAGTTTGGAACACCATCACAAATTAACATAATCTGATGGCATACTCTACATTAGGTTGTCAGCAAGATCAGGTCTGGGGGCTGTATTAGTCAGGGTTCCCTAGAGGAGCAGAACCCATAGAACGGATTGTAGTAAAAAGGGGAATTTATTGGAGTAGCTTATGACAGTCCAACAATAGCAGTCTGCAGGCCCATGGGTGAACCTGTAGCTGCTCAGCCCACTTGGCTGGATGCTTCAGTAGTCCTGATCCATCACTTAAGTCTTGTCGAGGAAGGGGAGAAGAGCAGGATGTGTATGCAAGTCAGGAAAGGACAGAAGAGGGCTTCCCTTCCCCTCAAGCTTCCTTCTATCCAGTCTCCTTCTAGGAGTCGCGCCCCTCTGAGAGAAGGGCTCACTTTGATGGAGGGAACTCCTCTGTTTGTCAATCATTCCTGTAGGCAAGCTCAGAGATCCAGCCAAGGTTACTGTGGATTACTGATCAGGTCAAGTGAAGAGTGAACTTAACCATCACAGGGTCGTGTTTCAGTTTGTAGTCCACCAACTTCTCACTGTGTTCTCTCATAGCCAAAGTACAAGAAAGATCCTTGGTCTCTTCATATAAGAGAATTAATACCATTCACAAAGAGCTCTACCTCCAAGGCCTAATCAATCCCTAAAGCCACTGCCTTCATATTGGAAGTTAAATCAAATCTATGAATTTGGGGAGATAAAAGACATTTATTTCATAGCAATTAGTGAATAACATTTACACAAACCCTTTCCTAACATAATTTAAGAGTTTAGTTGGGGGGGCATCAGGAATGTTAACCAGAATTTTTTTTCTGGAAGAATCTTGAAAGTACTGTGAACAGTGACTATGAGGGATGTGCTGTTGTTGGTTTAAGACAGAGTCCCAGTAAGTGACAAAGGCCCACCTTGAACTTGAGATCTTTGTGTGTTTGTCTCTTGAGTGCTCTGATCATAAGTCTGGGTCACTCCATCCCGCTGAAATGATAGATTTTTTTGATTATATGATTTAACTGTCAGTAAGCTGACCGGAAGGAAAGATTTAGCCTCACATTCAAAGATCTCACAGACATTTCTGCAACAGAAGCAAGATGGACATTTTCCCAGGGTCTGCCATATTCTAAAGGTGTAGACTTGATTAATTTAGAGGTTTGGATTAAACTGAAACAAGTATATTCATCCTGAAGAAGGCAGCGTAAGTCAGAACATGTATTTTAATACTGTTAATATTAGTCTGCTCTTCTTTTTTCTCACTGAAAATTTAAATAATAGGTGCTGAGTTGAATTATTTCTTAGTTCAGAAGAAATCTAGATGTAGATGATGATGCTGTCTGTGGAGCTATTCAGTGGTCCCACGAGGTTGTATCCTTCCATCCTGCCGGCTCCTGCTCTGACTTTTATTATCATGGCTCACACCTCAGGGTCTCCACATGGTCTCCAAGCTTCAGTTCATCATAGTAGCATCCTTCAGTACAGGAAGGAAGGGGGAACACCATGATCTTCACATTCAATTCAAGCTGTATTACCAAAGGGCAAAAAGGGAATTAAAATTAAGGGGTTGTAGAAAATGGAAACCGTTGTTCACAACACGTTGAGATCTTTGATCTTTGTCCTTGAGAGTTGAAACACACAAATTTCGAAGGCCAGTACCTCTACACATATGACCCCGACCCTGACCCTGACCCACATTCTACACCAGTCAGTTCAAGAAGCTAAATCTCAGCCTTCTCAGCCACCTGCTCCAAAAGTTCATGAAGAACCACCTACGTTGTGTTTTTTTTCTGTTTTCCCTGCTTCCAAGTTGCAATCAGACTGTAGAAAGATAACCATGTTTCACTTCTCAATCATCATGTATGTCACTGTTCCAGCTACCTGGCTCTCTGTTTCCCCCTTGCCTAAAGCCTTCACTAAGGGCATGATGGAAGCTTTACCTTTCTCTACATTAAGCTTTTACATTCTCTTGCTTACATCTGCATCTCTACTAACCACAGATGATGTTGGACAGCTCCTTTTCTGTAGCAAGTTTTGAATAAACTGCCCTTTTGTTCTTCCGGCTTTTGCCTATCATCATGTCTTAAAGCACTAGAAAGATTTGAGGATTTTAAGCAAAGGAGTGACACAGTGAAGCTTCAGCAAAGACTGGGCACAAACCAACTATTTAAGGGAGTTTATTAGCCATGGCAGCTAAATGCTGTAATGATATAACCCTAAAACTCACTTGTTTAACAACATAAATGTATTTATTTCTTTCACAATTTGTTTTCCAAGCAGCTACTTAGAGATCTGGGGTCTTTTAGATTGTGCATAGCCCAGTATTAGAGCCTTTTAAACTTCCACTTGACTTCTATCATCTGACTTTGTAGATGATGGAAAAAAGTATATTGTTTCTGCCACTGGAAGAAACTAGCATAGCTCAGGGAAGAAACGACGGAACCTAGATTAAGAAAATGAGGTTGATTTTAGAAAGAACTTGATAACCTCAAGAAATATTTGGGAGTCAATATTAGTGATGAAGAGTCTATAAATTAATCCATATTAGAACCAGAGATCCTGGGTTTGTAGATGTGCATGGGTGGTAATGGGAATGCAGACACTCTTATTTAAGCTTCAATGAAAAGGCTTGGGCAAGATAAAATATGGTGACATCCCAAGCAGGAGGAAAAGTTCCCACATGTGACCAGGCATCTCTTGAGGAGATGGAAGTCCATCCAAAACAGTAATGGCACTGGCCTTGAACAGTTGGACTAATGCTTGTTTGCTGTAAGAGGTTGGCACAGACTGTGTGGCTTGTCTTTAGGAAGGAGGTGCGTGGCTGGGGGGATTGTGTGTATTCCTATCTCATAACATTTATTTCTCAGAGTACTGGGATGGGAGACCTTTGCTGAAAGAGAAAATGAAGACAGAAAGCTTAGCAGTCAAAACCAGGCTTAGAATTGTAGTGTCATGGATACAGAGGAGAGAGCAGGTGTGGCCAGATGAGCTTGAGGATCAGGAACCTGTAACTGTAGCCATCAATCTTGTCACAGGTTTTCTGGGGCTGCAGAACAGGTGTCCTGACCAGTGGTCAGGAGGCAGTTTAGGGGTAAAAGGGTCCCCAAAATAAAAGTGAGGAATGCAATACCCTTGAGCCTGCCTGTGCCTAGCTTATATGTGGAATTCTTAGACCGCATTCAGGGAAAATGGTCTTCCTCCAATTCAGTAACTCCAGACAGTAAATGAAAGACTCGGAGAAAACAAATAAAAGGTGTTTTCAACAAAAATGAAGCCTTTACTCAAAATAATGGAAATTGCAATAAGATTGTGTTAATGTTGTTTTACAGCTCTATTTCCTAATGTCTGAATACTAGCGATCACTCCCCTGTTCTGAAGACGGAGAGGTTAAAAAAGAGCTCTATCTACAATGAGCTCTATATGGTGACGTGCTCTTATTTCTTTAGGAAGAATCACCTTACCCTATTTAATTCCCAACAATGGTGTCGTTCAAGTCCAAGTTTTCTTTTCTCACTGTGTATCTGAGAGAGCTGTTTCTTTGTATCATAAGGGGTACCCAAGCATGATATAATTTAATATTTTTTAGAATAAATTACATTTTTATCTTTTCCATTTTGTATATAATGTAATTTCTTATTTTCAATCAACCCTCCCCACACCCAGCCTTAGGACTCCTGTACTGAACTGGCTCATAGATATTCAAGACTATCTTTTTCCACATTGTCATTTGAAAAACTGCCAAAAGTCTCAGATTAGGATCTGGCTTTTTGAGTTTCTTAGCATTACTGCTTTTATCATCACGTTCCTGAATTCTAAAATACTCAAACTTATTAGAAAACGTATAAAGGAATTTCTAATTAGAGAAAAGGGATTTATGAGATAGAAGGGATTTATGAGATAGTTTTTATCTCACCATATCATAGTTTGTTTCTGATGGAAACTCAATAATAGATGGTTGCTTTTCAAGTTCTAATCGCATTTTTTTAAAAATTACAAGCTAGCGACAATAAATTGGATCTTAGAAACCAGCCAAACAAGTCTGATTATCACTATGTGAGCCATGAACAATTAGAGGAACAGATCATAGTCAACACATTTCAAAACCATTATTAAAATCTATGAGAATAATTAAACATGAAATTGAAAGAAGATGGCAAAAATAAAAACAAAATCAAGATTGCAACTCTACAGACAAATTAAATCTGTGATCGTACAGTCGATGGAGTAGACTATTAAACAAAGACAGCACTAATGACTGTAAGTTATTTTTCTTCACACAGGCAATTGTCACTTCTTGCGATACAAATTGTGATCTGTAATTGTGTTTTTGTGTGTGTGTATGTTATATTCATGAATGGGAAGAGACAATAATTTTTAGGATATGATGCCCAAGACTCCCATTTCCCCTATGAATGTGACTTTGGCAATTGGATGCTGATACTGATATCTACTAACACTTCTCTGACCTATGCCTGACCAGGTCTGGTCAGTTTGCTTGGTTTCTTTGACCCTGAGCCCATGACTTACCAAAATCACACCTTCCTGGTATATTTGTATTGCTGGAATCATTAATGAGTTGAGTAAACCACAGTGATGTTTTCGAAGCTTCCTCTGGAATGTATGCCTACTGTTTTCTCTTTATGATAAGTGTCAGTTCTTCATCTGTTTGTTTTGGAGCTTTCTGTAAATATAAGTAAATACTGACATTTGATATTCATGTCTTGATTTGTGTTGTATTCACAACTGTTTGGGGGTTATTTACTGTTATTTCAATTATTATAAACTAATGAAGAAGGGCAGAGTTAGACTACTGAGATGCTTTGGAGCCAAGTTAAAGCCAATGAATGACAACAGAGACAACATAGTGAAGAGTTCAGATTCATCTGGACAGAGAGACTAGAAAAGTGAATAGCCCCGTGGAACATGACAGCATGAACATGCTGAATTTCAAAGAACCAGTTCTGTAAGCATAGTCAAATGTATATGACATACTTATGCTGCAAATAGTGAGAGCTCCAGCAAAAAAGTATGTATTATGCTATAATCCTAATTTGAAGTGTTTTTTCTTTAAAAACATTAGTTATTTATTTGCAAGCAGAAAGAGAGAGAAAGAGAGAGGGAGAATTGGCACATGAGGGCCTCCAGTCTCTGTAAACAAACTTCAGATGCATGCACCACTTTGTGCATCTGGCTTCATGTGGGTATTGTGAAATCGAATTCATGTGTTAGGTTTTGCAGGCAAGCATATTAACTGCTGAGCCATCTCTCAAGCCCCCTAATTTGAAGACTTATATTTTATTTGTAAACAAATTTGGATATATATATATCTTAGATTTATTTAATTTTATTTTTTTGAGGTAGGGTCTCACTTTAGCCCAGGCTGACCTGGAATTCACTATGTAGTCTCAGGCTGGCCTTGAACTCACAGCGATCTTCCTACCTCTGCCTCCCAAGTGTTGGGACTAAAGGCATGTGTTACCACACCAAGCTTAGATTTATAATTAATATTATAATGATATAAATTAAGTAAGCCGAGGAATAAGGTCTGGAATTAAACAAATTTTATTTTCATTTGCCAAGATTTCCTAATGTTTGAAAAGTCTGATGAACACCAAGTTCTACACTCTGTGCAAAAAAATCATACCATAAACAGAGCACTGGAGGTAATTTAACTATTGCATAACTCTGACAATTAAAAGCTCAACTGTTATTGTTGAAATTATGGTTTGTAAGTTCCCTTTATACATAGGGATATATCAAATTTATTTTCTTTTTATAGAAGTTTTCAATTATAGTTGGAGGAAAACCATCGTGGTTTTTGTTAGTATGCATATGTCTCTTGCTTCATAAATATTTTTTTATATTTACTTATTTGCAAGGAGAGGGGCACCATGGACTCTTGCCATTGCAAATGACCTCCAGATGTGCATCTGACTTTAGCTGGTTACTGGGGATTTGAACCATAGCTGTCAGGCTTTGTGAGCAAGCATGTTTAACTTCTGAACCATCTTTATAGCCTCAATTTTTTTAAGGTGAGGTCCCACTTTAAACCAGGCTGACCTGGAATTCACTATGTAGTCTCAGGCTGGCCTCAATCTCACAGCTATCCTCTTAACTTGTCTTCCTGGGTACGGAGATTAAAGGCGTGTGCCACCATGCCAGGCTCAAATATTTTATATATTTACTCTGGGAACAAAAGTATGCATTCACCCTTTTTGCTCTATCCCATTTAAATAGCTTCACACCCTTCAATCTCAAAGTATTTTTTTAACCTCTCAACATTCTAGTCACTTTTACTTGCAAATGCTTGGGTGATTTCCTTTTGAAAACGTGGCACCTTGAAATATATATGTAGAAAATGGAGAGTTTTATTCAATAGAATCTGTAATAAGAAGAAGATTTAAAAGCATATGCACATATTGTTTGCTTTCAAAGAATTTCATTTACTGTTCATTTATTTGCAAGAAGAGGGGTGTGGAGGGGGAGGGGCCTGAGCTGTACATGGCCTCTCACCAGTGCAAAGGAACTTCAGATACATGCTCCACTTTATGTCTGGCTTTATGTGGGTACTGGGGAATCGAACCTTGGACATCAATCAGGCTATGAATACAAGTGCCTTTAATCACTGAACAGTGTCTCCAGCCCAAGAATTTTAAATCAAATTTTAAATGATGACTAAAACTTAAGATCATAAATGTCATAACTATAAGTATCACATGAGCGCCTTGGGTTAAGAATCTGTGTTCTGGAGTTATTAAAGTTGCTCAGCTCTAACTGTGATAGTTATTTATTTATTATCTATCTATCTATCTATCTATCTATTTATCTATCTTGTTTTTTGGAGGTAGGGTCTCGCTCTAGCCCAGGCTGACCTGTAATTTACTATGTAGTTTCAGGCTGGCCTTGAACTCACAGTGATCCTCCTTAGCAACCACTGCCTGACTGCAATTTTGAAAGCCACATTGTGTCTTAATAACACCCAATGTACACAAGCACAGATCTCTGCAAAAGTATTGGTAGTGCCTAAAGCAAAAGCCAGGTTTCTTTATTCTTTATCTAGTTTTTTCTTTCCTTAGTATTTACAGCACAATGAGTATATCAGCTTGAAACAGGAAATTGGTGATCACATTTCCTTTTCTTTCTTTTTTTTTTTTGTGTGTGTGTGTGTGTGTTAAAACTATGTTTATTTTTCAAATGGTCACTGGATTTTAATCTCGGCAAAATTCTGAAATCTGTATTCCTTCACTATTAGGCATGCAACCAGGGAAAGCTTTCTCTCTCTCTCTCTCTCTCTCTCTCTCTCTCTCTCTCTCTCTCTCTCTCCACACATATACATATATAATCTCTATATATTCATTTAATACAATATATAATCAGTATATATGATATATAGTAGTATAATACATGCTATCATATATATTTTAATTTAATTTAATTTTAATTTTTCTAAGCAGGGTTTCACTCTAGCCCAGGCTGACCTTGGAGTTACTGCAGAGCCTCAGGCTGACCTCGAACTCACGGATCCTGCTAAATCACCCTCTCCAGTGCGGGGATTAAAGGCGTGTGCCACCACGCCCGGATCCGTCACATAGTTTTTGAACTGCATTTCTTATCTGCTTGATTTTAGATACGCATGAAACACAACTAATTAAAAAAAAAAAAAAAAGTTTTGTCCAGACCGGAAGACGGGAATGTAACCGCGCAGGTTTCACTTCTGGCCTCCTCCTTACCCTTAAGCAAGATGGCGTGTGCAGTTTGCACACGCGCCTATACGCCGCCTGGGCGGGTTGTTCCGGCGCGTTTGCTGACGTCCCCGGCGGTGATTGGCAAATGGCGAGCGGCGGGGGCGGGACCGGAAGCGGCTGTGTTTTGCTGCGGCTCCGCGCGTCTGGGCCGCCGGGCGTCTTTGCCGTCCCTCGCCCGCGCTCAGGGCTGGTGTTCCGGGAGGAGCGGCCATGGGGGAAGCGGAGAAGTTTCACTACATCTACAGCTGCGACCTGGACATCAACGTGCAGCTGAAGATGTGAGGGGTCTCGGGGACACGGCGGCGTTGGGGGCTGCGGTCCGGGGACGGGACTGGCCGTGCAGGCTGGGGGGAGGGGAGCGGGGATGGATGATTGACAGCCTGGAACCGTGCAGGGGGGAGGATAGCAGGGGTGGATGATTGACAGGCTTGGAACCGTGCACGGGGGAGGGGAGCGCGGATGGATGATTGACAGTCATGGACTGTCAGGTGCTGAAATTACAGTGTGAGTAATCACCCCTGTATTCCTTTCGTTTTGATTGATGACTGGTCTTCTTTTATATGTTCCTTTTATGTCACATACGGAACTGATTTTGGTCCTGCCTTCGTCCATTGATTAGCCCCTTTAAAAAAATATTTTATCTGCAAGGAGAGGGAGAGAGAATTAAGAGAGAACAGCTAGGGCCTCCAGCTGCTGCAAAGAAACTCCAGATGCATGGGTCACTTTGTGCGTCTGGTTTTCCATGGGTACTGGGGAATTGAACTCGCGTTATTAGCAGGCAGTTCTGTTAACCACTGAGCCATCTCTCCAGCCCCAGATCTTACATTTCTCCCATTCCTATCTTTAGCTGTTGTCACAGCGGTATGCTTTATCTATACGAAACAATTTATAGTCTCCCAGATAGTTCCTTGTTTATTTTCCTTTGTGTATACAGGAGTTTTTTTCTGTCTTGTTTTGTATTTGCAGTAAGCAGATGGTTGTTATTCAGTGTGGTAAGTGTTCTCTGATAGGGAACAAATATAGTGTATCGATGTGCTTTGGAAGGTAGTAATAATAGAACAGCTACATCAAAAATTTGTTGTCATTCAATAATACATGAAATAGTGGTCCAGAAATAAATCTAGCTCCCATTATGATAATGGTGAAAAAAAGGTACCCCAAATAACCACTTCAAAACAGGTTAAAACAGCTGAATAGGAGGGGAGGCTACTTTTCCAGGCAGAGCAGTATTTTTTTTTTTTTTTGTAAACTTATTGTTAACAATTAGATCGATTGTATCAGCAAGGCTTGTGGTGGTACCCCCATTATCCTCCTCCCTGTTCCCAATCCACTGCGGACCCTCCTCAGTGGGATTGCTGGACCGGTCCATGGGATAGGGGGCTATGAATTGTACAAGAAGTAGCCAGTTTTTTTTTTTCTTTGTGTGTTGTCATTGAGGGGACCAATGTCTCTGGGTATTCTCCCCCACCATGGCTCTTAATGTCTTTCCACCCCCTCTTCTGCTAAGTTCCCTGAGTTATGGTGGGTGAGTTTTAAGTCTGCTTTATTGTTGAGGTCTAAGAGTCTGTGGATTTCTGCTTTGGACTGTGTTGGGTATCCTTGGTGTCTGTCTTCATTTCATAGGTTTTCTGATTTGCTGTGGAGGTAACTCTCTTGCACCTCTTGCCACTTCCTCAGAGGTTTCTCTTGGGTCCTGTATAAATTGGGCTTGGTTCATCTACTGCTTGGGTATCAGCCATCATTCCATGTCTTATTGGTGGAATTGGGTTGTCAGTTCTCCCTGCTTTCTGGAAAATACAAACTGGATCTCCAATAGAGAGTGATATCATTATAAGTTAAATGAGACAAATATCATTAATTTGGTGAGATTCTAATGGGTGTGATGTCTGGTTAGTGGGGGTTTCCCTTTGGAATCCAGTTCCAGTTAAGGGTTCCTTGCTACTGAGCAGGTCTCTTAGCCAATCAGTAAGCTTAGGTTTATTGCTAATGATGCACGGATGAGCAATTCTTGGCTTGTGATCTCTGATGTATGGAAGTGTCCTCAGCATTCTGGCAACATTGGTCAGTGTTGTATATCAGTAACCTCTGCATTCTCTGAATATCATTGTTCAGTTTCCCTGGCAGCTCAATTAATGCCTTCCAGTACTACACATGCTACCATCTGGGAGCTTGTTACCTTTCTGGATCCAGCAGGGTTTCTCCTTGTTATGTGATGACAGTGTGGAATCTTCAGCAATAGAGTCTTATCTCTCAGGCAGAGTGGTTTTTCTGTGAAGGTTTAATGTCAGAATTTTGACCAGTGCTGGCTCTGGAGGTGTGCATGCAAGACTGACAAGCTGACAAGAGACATCTTGTTGATAGGGACTTTCCAGAGTCCCACAGAGAGAGCGAGAGCGAGAGCGAGAGCGAGAGCGAGAGCGAGAGCGAGAGAGAGAGAGAGAGAGAGAGAGAGAGATCAAGTGATCTATTCTTTCCTGGTGGAGTGACTTTCTGCCTCTTGTTCCTGTCTTCTATGTATTCTTCCTCATTTTGGGGCATCTGTTGAGATAGAATGCTTTCCAAACCAGCTTGGATAGTCTTAAGATTGATTTATGATGGAAAGAAAATTGACTTTGCCTTTCTTGCTATGGTTTTTGTTCTCCTCTCTATTGCATTTTGACTTTAGGTGTTGAGTTCAATCTCTGATTTTGCATCCTCATTTGTTAAGTGAGAATATGGTAAAAAAATTAAGAAAGAAAGAGAATATAAATTTCTGGAATGGTATCTGTTTTAATCTTGATGTTCTAGAAATATTTCTGCCCCCTTGGTAGTGTCCTGGCATCTCTTATGACTTATAATGCTGTAGTTTTTAATTTTAGGAAATAGAAAGTACGTGTGTGTGTATATATATATGTGTGTGTGTGTGTGTGTGTGTGTGTGTGTATATATATATATATATTTGATATTCAGGTAAAAGAAAGTTTTTTTTCCTCCAAAGCAGGGATTCAGCATTTTCTTTATTTTTTTAATATTTATTTATTTGGGGAGTTTGTAGAGAGAGTGTGTGTATGGGCACAGCAGGGCCTCCTGCCACTGCAAAGGAACTCCAGACGCATGCACCACTTTGTGCATCTGGTTTTATATGGATACTGGGGATCAAACCCAGTTTGTCAGGCTTTGTAACCAAGTGCCTTTAACCACTGAGCCATCTTGCCAACCCCTCACCCTTTTCTTGAAATACCATATTATATATCTTGCTTTACATATCTAGGTCGTTATGCCTGCTTAATTATAGTTACTTAAAGAATGGGTGAATAAATAGTAATGAATAAAAGTAATCAATCACTGTGAACTGAATTACATGAAAATATGGCCTGGAAAACTGACTTTCAGACAATAGGTCAAGAGTGAGTGGCAGAGTTTAAAATTAAGAACCCCAAAGAAGAGAAACATGTTTCAAATGGAGAAAGAATAATTATGAATGTTAGGATTCTCAGGGACCCACATCATATGTAAAGGTGACTTTTCTTTTACAGCTAGGAAAATGTTCTTTACACATGCAATTACTTTAACAGACATAAACTTTCTTAGCGTTTTAAAAATATGTGTGTATATGTTTTAAAAATATGTGTCTATATCATTGTTCCTGTGTTTCAGAGGGAGTTTGGAAGGGAAGAGAGAACAGAAGAGCTACAAAGCTGTCCTTGAAGATCCGATGCTGAAGTTTTCAGGGCTGTACCAAGAGTCGTGCTCCGACCTCTATGTGACGTGTCAGGTTTTTGCGGAAGGGAAGCCTCTGGCATTGCCAGTGAGAACATCTTACAAGGCCTTTAGTACCAGGTGGAAGTAAGTACATTCCAGACTGTTCTTCCATGCTTTCATTGATGGTACAATCATGGACAGTGTGGTAGGCATTGCAGAGGAATTCCTTCACTATAGACCTGTAGGCGTGGATTGGGTAGCTCAGAGTAGGGCCATGGTTACTCATGTGGCACTGTACTTCAGACTGTTATTCATATACCTTACTTGCTTGCTTTCCACCTCTTTCTTTGAGACTGGGCCTCTGAACACACTTAGAATTAACTTGTCTAGACTAGCTCGTTGGAGAGCCTTAAGGATCCCCTGTCTCTGCCTCCCCAGTGCTAGGATTGCAGGCGTTTCACATGGGAGCTAAGATCTGAACTCAGCTTCTCATGATTGATGGACGGCACTTTACCCCCCTGAGCCATCTTCCCAGCCCCTGGGCTTTCTAATTTCCTACCAGTCTGTGTCCTTAATAATTGGAGATATTTAACCCGTTTTCTGATTCTTTACAGGTAGATCCATCACCATATCTTTGTAATGATTTCTAGTACTTACTATTTTCCAAATGAAGCTTTGTCTTGAGGTCATGGTTTATGTGTGTGTGTATTCCCATGTGCACTAGACTGCTGCCGAGATGCAGGCTCACTGCAGGCAGTGAACATGAACTTCTGTTGTTCCAGAGCTTTGATTGAGTCTCTTGACAGAATTTATGGGGGCACTTCTCATGTTGGATGATTTTTTTGTGTGTGTTCTTTAATATCTCTTCATTTATTTAAAAGGGAGGGTGGAAGAAAGGAGAGCCTCTGGGTATGCTAGAGCCTCTTGCCACTGCAAATGAACTCCAGATACGTGTGCCATTGGTGCAGCTAACTTTTCATGCATACTGGGGAATCAAACCTGGGCTGTCAGGCTTGGAAAGCTTGTTTCTTCCCTGCTGAGCCATCTCCATCTCCATCTCCCCAGGCATTGATTACTTTTATTGTATACTCTGTATTCTCAGTGGCAGACCCATAGGTGTGTACTCTTAAGGAAGGACCTTATTCACATGGTGTCAGGGTAGACAAGACAGAGCTACATTCATAGCTACATTGGTTTATTGTGTCTGTATCCCTGTTGACACAGGTATATAAAACACTGTATCTCTGTTGACACCTAGTGTATAGCACACTTTATCTCTGTTGACACCAGGTGTATAGCACACTGTATCTCTGTTGACACCAGGTGTGTAGCACACTGTATCTGTTGACACCAGGTGTATAGCACACTGAAACTGGAAGGTCTTTCAGAGAGACCAGAGTCCTGTGCTTTAGTGATCTGTGTACATGCAAACCAACTACTTTTATAGTATCATTTCCCTCACAGTCTTTTTTGTCAAATATGTAGAAATTTATTTTTATTTAGTACATTTTATTTTGGAAAGTTCAACTCTGTACATATAAAGGATTACATAAGCAACTTGTAAGTCCCTCTCACCTATTTAGTATCTGATTACTAATTTCCGTCCAATTTTGTCCTTCCATGCTTATTTTGCAACACATTACAAACATTAAATCATTTTATGTTTCTCTAATATAGGACACAACTCTGGTACCATCATTTCACCTAAAACAATTGACCAGAAGTTCTCCTTTTTCTTAAAAAATATTTTATTTATATATTTACACCCAGAGAGGGGAGAGAGAGAGAGACAGAGAGAGAGAGAGAGAGAGAGAGAGAGAGAGAGAGAGAGAGAGAGAGAGAGAGAGAGAGAGAGAATATGAATGTGAATGGGTGCACCGGGGCCTCTAGCCTCTGCAAACAATTTTCAGATGTATGTGCCTCCTTGTGCATCTGTAGGCAGGTGGTTTTGTTATTTATTGTTATTTTTAGATGTTTACAGTTTATTTTTGGATATTGTCACTGACTTTCCCTTTGGCTTTATTTACCTCATGGTAGTGAATCTCTTGGTTTTGTTCAATGACAAAAGATGACCCTTCTCTGTATTTTCTTTCTTGCCTACTCGGCCATGCTGGTAGTTACTAAGTGCATGGACTTGCTCAAACTGTAAAAGAGAAAGATAAAAAGGAAAAGTAAAATAAAAAAGTAAAACAAAAAAGGGAAACGTAATTTAATGTAAAAGAAAAAAGGAAAAAATAATGTTTGGCCTTTCTTCAAAATTGATAGCCATCTCTAATTTTCCTGGAGGTTCTTAAATTTACATGGTGCCCACAAATGATTTTTTGCTTAAGTTTTTGAAAATTGTGTTCAGTTTCTTACCAATAGCCTTTGGGAATGCTTTTGAGGAAATAGAAATGGATTTCTATGTCTTCTAGGCACTAGTTTGCATATGATTTGTATGATATTCTTTGGGGATTTTAAAAGCCATCTGCTGCTTTAGAGCGTGGAAATTATGAAATGAATCTATTTTAAATGAAGAAAGAAATTGAGAGAGTTGACTGCCAAGTGAAAACCTCTCACCACTGGATGAGAACAAGCACTCATTAAGGAATTACTCTAACTAAGCAGGCATTCAGAGTCATCAGTGTAAATGAAATAGTGAGGTGCAAAAGAATCTTACCTCCCATGTGACAACTGTGCAAGGTGGTTACTTATGTGTTAGGAAGGTTATTTATGGAGGTCAAAGATGATTCGCTTTGACTTTAGTGAGGTTTGGTTTTTGGTATAGAAGTGTATTAGTATGATAAAATTGATTATGATTATGAACTGCTTATTCTCATCATGTAAAATGGTGTTCTTGAGAATAAAGACGACGGCTGAGGGCTGGGGAGATTGCTCAGTGGTTAAAGGCATCTGCTTGCAAAGCCTGCAGGCTCGGGTTTGATTCCCCAATATTTATATAATGTCAATGTACAAGGTGACCCGTTTATCTAGAGTTCATTGTAGTGACAAGAGGCCCTGGCACACCCATATACTCTTTCTTCCCACTCACAAATAAATCTGTACAAATATTTTAAAAAGAAAATGACAGTTTATTGAGTTGTCTTCCCAGATTTATTTATTTTTGCCATTCTATTTTCTTGTGTCTTAGTGGGAATGTCAATTATTTTCTTCCCTCCCTTTCTTTTCTTTCTTCCTTCTTTCCTTTCTTCTCCCCTCTCCTTCCTTCCTTGTTTATTCTTTCTTCTTTTTTTTCCTTTTGTTGGCCTTCCTTCCTTCCTTTCTCTTTCTCATTCTCTCTTTCTTTCTTTCTTTCTTTCTTTCTTTCTTTCTTTCTTTCTTTCTTTCTTCTTTCTTTCTTTTTCTTCTTTCTTGAGAAGTGTCCTCACTGTAGCCTAAGCTGACTTCAGACTCACAGTGTTTCCCAGGCTGTCCTCAAACTCATGTAAATCCTCCTGCCTTGGCCTCCCCAGAGCTGGGATTATAGGTATGTGCCACCCTGCAGGTTTGAGTTTCTTGATTAAAGAAATTAAAAGTGGTATTTTTCAGAGCAACAAAGTTCATGCCTTCTATATGTTTGAAGTGATATTCCATGTTCTATTTTAGAATACTGACCTTACCTTTGGGAAACTTTTCTTTGTATAGTTGGTTAATTGAGAAAAAAGATGTGTATGTGTTTACTTTGGCTTTATTTCCCTAGCTGGAATGAATGGCTAAAACTCCCTGTGAAATACCCTGACCTGCCCAGGAATGCCCAGGTGGCCCTGACCATATGGGATGTGTATGGACCAGGAAAAGCAGTGCCTGTGGGAGGGACAACTGTCTCCCTGTTTGGAAGATACGGGTAAGCGCCTGTGCTACTCTCTGAGGTGCTATTGCTCTGTGGCTCTTTGCTTTCCTTGGGAGCTTTGATCGTGCTGCCTGCTTCTCCCAGGGAAAACCAGGGACATGCATCAGATTTGGTGTTTTTTGAGATCAGACGGACTTCCCACAGGAGATGAAGTGTTGTGGTCCGAGGCCAATCACCCCTCAGAAGGACAGAGGACACATGCGATAATGCAAGTCACACAGCGAGGTTTATTTTCAGCTAGCTGAGGTATATGATCTGCCTAGCATAGCGGGAGTCATTCACCCCAGCTGCAGGTTTTTTCCAACATATATACATTTTAAGCCAGTGGGCTCCTATCATAGGGAATCACAGCACATGGCGGGAAATTCATAAAATATTCTTTTAAAATGATTTGTGCAGCTAGTGGCAGGAACACATTCTGCCCGGGTGATTGGCCAGTGCATAGGGGTTGGGGTACTCTAAAGTGTTTGGTTCCCGATTGCTTCACCTGTCAATTTTGAGTCATAAACCTATATACATCCTGACTGGTCACTTATTACCTGTCTGATGGTATTCTTTGGCCTGAGACCTTCTGGCAACATCCCGGGGGTCACGTATACATTCCAGGAGCCTAATCTCTACCAGAATGGAGTTTCCATTACCTTCCAGGGATTTAATCTTTAGCAACCATCTTATCTTTAGCACATACACCTGGACAGTGCCCTCCTGTCCCTTCATCCTACATTTATCAGAGATGAATCAGTTTTAGTTCCTTGTTCCCAGAAGAGGCCTGGATTGGGGGGGAAACCACCTTTGCGGTCGAATATTTTCATTAAAGCCCCTCTACAGAAGCTAAATTGGTTAAGAAGCTCAGTTACTATTTCTTAATGTTAGTGCCTGCTAATGTGACCTGTGTTAGAAAATGGAAGTTACAGAACTGGAATGTTGCTTTGGGAGGAAGAAACCATCATGCATGGTCATTGCTTTGTTATAGCTTTTCTGTGTTAGCCTGCTTACAAAGCATTACTTTGTTAATGGTAGTGATTGTAATAAATAACTATTTTTTAAAAGTTTATAAATAATGAATGTTTATGGGTGTAGTAAATCCATTGTCTTAAAGGGTATTTTCTCATCATTTATTTTTTCCTGTACAGAGGGATACATTTATTTTTAGAGAACTGGTGACAGTCTATTACTCTTTTTGCACTTACTGGTTGGTCCTTTATCAGGAACCAGTATACCTGGTAACATTGACATACTCAATGGTATACAGTTCACATAAAATGAATTGGCACCCTAGAAAGCCTGCACATGTGATAATTTTTCTTTTTGTCTTTAAGCTTTGTCATGAACTTTTGGATTGAATCATTTTGGGCTCATCTTTTTCTTCCCATTGTTCACAAAGTCCCCTCCTTGGTTGGTAAGAACCCTTCAGTCGGTCAGGTCCTAGGTCATCTCAACAGTATAATTAGCCATTATCAGTAGCTTTCACAGTTTTCAATGACTACATTTTAATATATTTTACTGTGTTTCTTGACTATATTTCTATTAATTGTTTTTGATGCCATTTGCCCATTTTTGTAGACATACATAAAAGTCATCGCTTTTTAAAACTGACATTTTCTTATTGTTATGCAAGGAACCTTTGTAGATGCAAATTAGTCAGTTTTTGTATTATTACAAATAGTGGTTTTTGTTTTATTTGTTCTTTAAATTGCTATGTATTTTTTTACTTGATTGCTATTTATGGATGTTTAATATTGTACCAAGTTTATCAGGTTTCACATATGAATTTAATTTCTTAGCAAGTCCTTATGTATAGCTTTTTAAAGAAGACTCTTCTGTGCTCTTTCATTCCTTTGTATTTACATGTGTAATAGATCTGAAATTACATTTCTATAAGGAGTTGATGCTTTGAAAGTCAGTTTTAACAAAAACCAAAATGCATGGGTTTTGTGTTTGCCTCAACACTACTCATAACATAAGCCGCCTTTTCCATTTTTTTCCTTCTTGATTTTTTGAGGTAGGGTCTCACTCTAGCCCAGGCTTACCTGGAATTCAATATGTGGTCTCAGGGTGGACTTGAAGTCATGACAGTCCTTCTACCTCTGCCTCCTGAATGCTGGGATTAAAGGCATGTTCCACAATGCCTGGGATTTCCATCTTTTTTACAATAGTATTCTTCTCTACTTAGTAACAGTGTATAGTGCAGAGATGAGCAAGGTGGGTCAGGTCACAGAAATAGATTATCTGGCTGCAAATGCTAGCTTTTTCCCTTAATATCCAGCATGCTTGGGCAACTTATTGAATATGCTTGTGCCCCTGTCTCTTTATCTGTAAAAGGAAATTATCTATTTCATAGTTTATGATTGTGTACTTAACTAGTGTAGCAAATTCTATTTTTACATATTCAATGTCATGTAGTATGTATGCATTTAGCAAATATTAAAGTGAGTTCAGTAAATACTAGTGATCTTTGTTTTTGAGTGATGTTGTCAATGCTGAATGGATAACCCTTGAAGCAGTTAGTGTTGTAGGAGTGTAATATTGGTAATGTGTGGAGGCATGTAGTGTTGGTGATCCGTGGAGGAGTGCAGTGTTGGTGATCTCTGGGGAAGTGCAGTATTGGTGATCTGTGGGGGAGTGTAGTGTTGGTGATCTGTGAAGGAGTGTAATATTGGTGATCCTTGGAGGAGTGTAGTATTGGTGATCTGTGAAGGAGTGTAGTGTTGGTGATCCATGGAGTAGTGTAATCTTGGTGATCCGCGGAGGAGTGTAATGTTGGTGATCCTTGGGGGAGTGTAGTGTTGGTGATCCATGAAGGAGTGTAGTGTTGGTGATCCGTGAAGGAGTGTAGTGTTGTTGATCCGTGAAGGACTGTAATGTTGGTGATCCTTGGGGGAGTGTAGTATTGGTGATCTGTGAAGGAGTGTAGTGTTGGTGATTCGTGGAGGAGTGTAGTGTTGTTGATCTGTGGAGGAGTGTAGTGTTGTTGATCCATGGAAGAGCCATAGCAGTGGCTGGAACTTCGATCAAGATAAGAAAGATGCCTGCTATGATGGTCCTTTCACTTTGACTGTTTGTCTTCATTTCCCAGATGGACTTTTGGCTCTGAGTACCTGTGTAACTCTCAGCAAGCTTCTATTAGTGCACATAGAAATTGCAGTGCTCATCTGATCATTGACATCACTTGATGTCACTCTTGCTCGCCACATCCCCTGTGGTTACATTTCTTCTCCAGTTCTCTTCCTAGACAACCAGACTATTTAGTACACTGACTCTCAGCCAAGTGTGCTGTCTTTGATTCAGTTCAGCTTAGCCAAAGTATTCTTTGAGGGGTGGGGCAGTGGAGAGAAGGAAGGGACACCCCCATATAAGGACATTTCTTCACTGCCCAGATCCTTAGTGACTGCTTGGTACAGGTGTGCTGTTCATTTGTGAGAAGGTGTCACTGTTGAGACCCAGGTTGGCCTTGAACCTGTGCTGCCACCTCTGTGCTGGCAAGTCTGCTTCACGAAGTGTCTCTATCATAGTTGAAACATAAGGTTAACTTTATAGAAGCTTCTGCATGTCTGATTTTAATGTAACTTTGATTCTTTGCAGCCTGCCAGTGCCTTGGGGTTGGGGCCGCTAAGATACACTTTGGAAAATACAGTTACTAGAATTGGCTGTGAAGTAGTTTTTCATTAGAATATTATTGTAATCATTCAGAATCTTATGTAAGTCTTATACAGTAAAAGAATCAGTTTACCCAAAATGTGTCTCAGCTAAAAATATTGAATATGAAATTGTAGGAAGTGCTTTAGCCCCACCCTCCCCCATCTTACACACACGCTAGGGGTTTCTCTCTGTTGTGGAGGGCAGCCTCGGAGTAGACCACGTTGTTTGGAAGGCCTGCCTCAGACCCCGATGTAGAAAGAGCACACCCACAGTGACTCTTACCTCCATTGAAAGCAAGCTTGAAGCTTGTCACAGGCATACCCGGAGTGTGTTTTTGTCCCTGACTATGAGCTCATGCTGCCTTCACTAGATCTGGGGTGTCCAACCTTTGGACTTTGCATTTCGACCTCTAGACCTGCAAATGTGCTGGGCTGATTCATAGCTATCCTGGGCTGCATGTGGCCTGTGGGGCACGCCTGTAAGTTCTTCTTGGTGAGCTTTTGAAAGAAACGTGGTAATCAGAGGCCATGGATCCTTTCACTGGAAAGCAGAAGAACCAAGGCTGAGTTCTGACTGTTGAATTTCTGATTTGGAGATATGGAATCATTTTTAGATGAAACCATTATAGTATTTCCTTTTAGAACATCCCTATAACAGGAAAGAAGACAGGGGAAAAGCCAGCCTGTATAGTGAAGAGGAGGTTGGTGCCTGTCACTAGTCAAATGCTTGTCTGGGTACATTTTTACTTGTAATGATTTCTTTAACGCTGTGAGGTTCAGCTGTTATTGCTAGTCCCATTTCATTCATTAGGAAACCAAGGTCCTTGGGCGGTTCCATTCATGATCCAAGGCCACACCACTGGTGGGTGGCTCTGCCAGGATCCATCCTCAGGCTGACTTGTCACAGAGAGCATTTGTGTAGCTTCTCTGTCATTGTGAAAGTAAAGTCCTGTTTTCTAGACGTTTACTTTGTCATTAATAAGATGCCCACTGAAGTGAATGTGGGTGTTGTATTAAAGACCCCTTTCACCTGGCGCTTTGCTTGTGGATTTCTCTGAAATAGTTCTTTGTTTTAGGACAAAAACAAATATATATATATATATATATATATATATATATATATATATATATATAATCAATGACATCAGTTTCCCTCTACCCCTGACATGGTCTTTTTCCCATAGCATGTTTCGCCAAGGAATGCATGATTTGAAAGTCTGGCCAAACGTAGAGGCAGATGGGTCTGAACCTACAAGAACTCCTGGCAGAACAAGCAGTACTCTCTCAGAAGACCAGATGAGCCGCCTCGCCAAGGTAAATGAGCCTTATAAGACAAGTAGAAGGCTCTGGGTGATGCCTGCTCCAGTGTGTCATGACAGTATGAAACCTGTCATGTTCAATTGAAGTTTTTAGTCACTGTTTTGGGCTGTGACTCACATAGCATAACCTTCACTCTGGGAGGGTACACAGACACACACTTGTACAATCGCCACTGTGTAATTCCCAAACATCTTCAGAACCCCTAACAGAGCCTGGTGTGCAGGTGTCACTCCTACCCCTTCCTCCCTGTACTTCCTGACAGCTGCTGTTCACTGCTGGTCTGAGGTCTTGCTTGCTGTGGCTCTTGTGTCGAGTGGTTTCAAGTTTGGAAAGATGGAGCTCTGGTATTTCCAAGGGTCAAGGTGATCCCCTGCTTTTCCTGGTGACATGGTCTCAACAATAAAGCGCTCCATGCAACAGATGCTCATGTTTTGAGGGAAAGACTCACAATGGAGTTAACTTTCGTGAAGGGCCCTCACCCTCCTCTTGTAAGCAGATGGATTTTCCTTCCCTCAACAGTGTTTAATGATGTGTTACCCTGAAAAACGCAGCTGCTAAGCTCCATTCTGAGCTTAAATCATAACATTGATTTTATTTTATGAATTCTGTTGATAAGCGTTGTGTTAAGTTCTGTTTAAAGATCATTTTACGGTTTTCTTGAGTTTAAAATTTTGATACATACTCTTTGTAGTCATACAATGGGTAACTCTTTAATGTCTGTAGTAAGCTTGGATGACAAGTATCCCAGCTTGTTATTTCTTACAAATAAAAGTTGATTATGTAAGAATGCTGGGAGATGGCTAAGCTTCATGCTTCAACACAAAACTTCTACTGTCTTGCCTTCTCTCTGTTTTGCTCTGGGTGTGTGTCGCACATGCACATGTGCGCATGAGTGTCTTCCTTGATAACTTTCTACTTTATTGCGGCAGCATCTCTCACTTGAACCCAAAGCTTGCTGATTTGCCTAGTCTAACTTGCCAGCTTGCCCTGAGTTCTGTCACCTCCTCCTGAGTGTTGAGATATAGATGCTCCACAACACCCACCTAGCATTGGTGTGGATACTGGGAATGGGAATTTGTCCTTCAGCTCACACTCTTGTGTGACAAGCATTTATCCACTGAGCTTTTCCCCACCCCAGTTTAGCTCTTATTAGAAATCAGGATATCATAGCTACCTATGAGCTACCTATCTTTCCTTCCCTTCCCCTCTCTTTTTCTTTCATTTTCTCCGTTCAATTGAGTTGTTCTCAAGCATGAACTTTATAGATGAAAACATTGTGTTGTGATGTCAGAAGGTTGGGAATGCCCACTCCAAATGAGTAAAATTTAATGTGTTGCTTGCTTCTAGATCTTGTTTGCATTTTTACAAGGTATGTGGCTCAGTTCACAAGTTCATAAGCTTTTCTTATATCTGCCCCTTTTTAAGAGTTTATCAGCAGTAACTTTGATGTAAGCACATGTAAACTGTGACTTTATAAGCCTTGAATAGTTAGCAGACATTGTATTTGGAATCAGCTCTTTATCGCCTACAGACCATGAATTTTGTAAAGGATTGAATCCTAAGTGCTAGAGAAAGGTAGCTGGGGGCTGGAAAGATGGCTCAGCGGTTAAGGCATTTGCCTGCAAAAGCCGAAGGACCCAGGTTCAGTTTCCCAGCACCCATGTAAAGCCAGATACTCAAAGTGTCACATGCATCTGAAGTTCGTTTGCAGTGGCTAGAGGTCCTGGTTGCCCATTCTCACTCTTTCTTCCCCTGCCTTCCCAGCAAATAAATAAGTAAAAATCTTTTTAAAAGGAAAGAAAGGTAGACTGTACCGAAAGATGATGGGTTACATGGTGATCCAGAAGATGGATGGATCTCAGTACGAGGAGGAATGGGCAGAGTTTAGAAATACTGTGCTGTCTAGTTCAACACTTACTTTTTTCTCTATCCTTTCAAGTTACTTGGCCTTCTTTCACATGTTTCTGATTTTTATCCTAATTATTTTTGATGAAAAGTTCAACAGTACTTTTACCAACCGTCATTGGAGTTTGCTTGAGTTGCACTTTTGGTTTTTAATGTAGTATTATATGCTGCTTACTGTCATCTTTTACATTCTGTACTGGAAAAAGATATGCCTTCATAGTGACACCCGTAACTTAGGGTTGACACAGTAACCCCTTCAAGCATGGTGGTCTCTGGCTTATTCTTCTGGTCCTCAGCTTCCATCAGCCCCTCTGGAAATGAGGACCACGCATCAGCGGAGCTGAGGGTGAAGGAAAGGGCCTCAAGGTTCTTGCTTATTGTGTGCAATCTTCATCAGTAGTTTAGAGTCCAGTAGCCAGGGTCCTCCCTTTTCCATTTTTAAGTCTTTACTTGTCTATAAATCTTTAAAATAAGAACAAAACTTCATGAGAATAAGCATTCTTCAACCTTTACACTGGGAGCTAAGCAGTTTGTACATTCTTTTCCTGCAGACAGAATCACACTTTGGATGGTGAGTGGAGCAGAGGCAGCAGATCCCTGTGTGCTCGTAGGGCAAGCTTAGTGTCCCCAAAGACTAAACAGAAGCATCAAAACCAGTGTGGTGAAATAGCACTGTGAAGGGACTTTTCCCTCTCTGGAGGAAACTTTTTCTTTCTTGGCATGTTGGACTGATATATTCCTTTTTTTCCAATATAGCAGCTAGCAGCTGGTCATGCTTTTGAGGTTTTAAGAATTTGTTATATTCTTACTTCTACTAAGGGAAACTGTGTTTTTAAAATGCCATCTTATGTCGGATGAAACGTGGCACTTGCAAGCATTTGCAGTGGGAAAAGCAGCAAACAGGACTTGCAGTTTAACTATCCTGCCACCTCAGGAAACATAATCCATAAATTTACAGAGTCTTAAATAGCAAACGGCTGAATAATTCATCCTCTTGTATTCCGTACAGAGAACAGAGCTGTAGGTACCCACTTGCAGCTGAGTGTGGCACTCGATCCAGTCCTTCTCTTGTGTCGTGTGTGTGTGAGCCTCGAGCAGGGGATGGCTGTACACAGGCGCCTTTCTCAGGATGCTGCTGCATCTCTACTATTTCAGAGGTGCCTCTGAGAAACAGCCCAGAGCACAGCCCATTTGCTTTTCTTATAACAGAAGATGTGCTTGGGTACTTGCTAAGATCTCAGTCTATATGTATCACTCAGCGTATACTGTGTTATTGTGTTCTTAACTTAAAACTTACATATTTGTTTTCCCTTTTGGGGGGGTTTGAAGCAGGGTCTCACTCTAGTCCAGGCTGGCCTGAAGTTCACTCTGTAGCCCAGGCTGGCCTCAAACTCATAGCAATCCTCCCGCCTCAGCCTCCCTACTGCTAGGGTTAAAGGCTCAATTTTTTAAAAACTGGTACAATAATCTTTCTCTTCCTCTCTTCCCCCCTTTCCTGAATAGAACTTTAAAAAGTTTCTTCAATTAGATTGTCACTTTCTTCCTGAAAACATTTTGAAATTGCCTTTTGTGGTAAATTTACTTAAAAATCGTAGAGTTTGTATGCTCTGTATTTCCATATTCAAACAAAAGGCACTGAGATAGTGCTTTCATTTCTGCAACTACAATGTAAGAAAATAAATGAGTATGTGAGTAAAGGAAGTGTAGATGGTCAGAGCCAAATTGCTTACTTTCTCTCTACTTTGGTTTGCTGGCCAGTGACTTTTTTGTAATTGTCCATGACTGTTGAGCAGGCATCTGGTTCAGGAGTAAGAAGGTGTGTGTGGATCTCAACAATAGCCCAGCCTGCTGCTCTGCACTGCTCCAGGGAACCTAAGTAAGTAGCTCAGTGGCTGAGTTTTAGAAGGTTAATTAGTTACACAGTGCTATGTGAGTAAAGGAAGTGTAGGTGCTCAGAACCAAATGGCTATTTTCGCTCCTCTTTGGGTTTGCTGGCCGGTGACTTTTCTGTGATTGTCCATGACTGTTGACAGGCATGTTTATCTTACTGTTAAAACTATTATATGTTTTAAAAACACTTGGTTTGCTTACTGCTAAGACTTTCAGAGCTTTTAGATTTGTTTTAAAACCAGAGCTTTCAAGGAGAACAAATTAGTTCTTGTCAATGTAAGATTGAGGCCTAAAATATTATTGATTCATGTTCTGAAAAGTCTCTTGTCTGTCTTTACAGCTAAAGTTTCTGCCAGAAAAATAGAAAGTTACATGCTTTAAAACTAGATTAATCTCTGAGAAGCTTACCTACATGAAACTTTTATGAGGCAAATGCTATTCGTCCTGAATAATAAGATGTATGAGTAATGTTGCAAAGTGAAAATGAAGAATTGTGATCGAGACTTCATTAATCAGGAAGACAGAAAAAAACTAAAAAAAAAAGCCCTTTGCTTGCTAGGAAACCAATATATAGGTGCAAACAATCTTGTGTACTCATGTTGCTTTTTAAATCTCACTATCCAAATGTGTTATATGTTAAGCTCCAAATTACTGGAGAGTTTATATTTGATTTGATACAGGAAGGACTTACACTGCCTTTGTCTGTTTCAAAGTTACATTTTTATTTTTATATTTTATTTATTTATAAGCAGACAGGAGAGAGAGAGAGAGAGAGAGAGAGAGAGAGAGAGAGAGAGAGAGAGAGAGAGAGAATGAGAATTGTGAGCCATTACAAATGAACTCCAGCTGCATGTACCACTGTGCATCTGGCTTTACCATGGGTACTGGGGAATCAAACTTGGCTCGTTAGGCTTTGCAGGCAGGCGCCTTAACTGCTGAGCCATTTCTCTAGTCCGAAGTTACATTTTTAAATAATGAAAAGCTATGAGAACTCCATAGTGTGTCATGAAAATGTGTATTATGACCAATAATATTCTTTGTATTTATTTAAAATTTTTATTTCAGGGTGGGTGTGCCAGGGCAAACTAACACTACAGACATGTACCACTTTCAGCATTGGCTTTTTACCACGAATGGCATAGGAATTGGAGTTTGTGCTGGCCAGTTTTGCGAGCCATCTTCCCAGTTCCTTGAGCAGTTGTTGATTGAGTTCGGTTCTGGTCTAGACTCAAGGAGTTACTAGTGTTGTCAGTCACGACCTTTGATTTCAGGGTGAGGGCCAGGGCAGAGCATGAGGGTGTAGAAGACAAGTGTCTGGCTGTCCTGCTGGAAGTCCCGTTTGTGGTGGTGACTAGCATTGCTAGTCCTGGCCTGGCTGCATGCTGTCTGCTGAGAAGTACTCTGGCTTTGTTCATTTCTTAAGTGTCAGAGAAAAGTCAGAATAAGTTCTGCTTTATTATTATTTTTTAGCGTGTCCAAGAAAGCATGTTGGTCTAACTTGAGCCTTATTCCTTCCTGTTCTATAGCTATTTTTTGAAGTTTCCTGATTGTATAACTCCCACACTGTCTTTACATCAGTAAAGTTGATTCCAGATGCCTATCCATGTCCACTTATGAGTGCTTGTTCGGCACATTTTGAAAAGACTGTAATGCTCACTGGCTTAGACGGTGCTTTCATTGATGCAGTTGAAAGGTCCACAGAAAATGTGAGGCCCAGCAGTCATTTCAGTACTTGCTCCTCATTTCCATGGTCAGTTTCAATGAAGCAGGCAGGTCTCAGACTGAGATTTCATTGTGAAAGAAACTCTCTTCTATATCCTCGTCTTTCTAAATGCCAGCCCTTGCTGCTTTCCTTGGCAGAGACTTATCCACATTTGGTGGGTCGTCCTGCTGGGGTAGTTTGTGTCAAGAGGCAACATCCTTGGTCTTTAGTTGGTATCTAAATAACTAGCATTTGAATAATGTTCTGTAACATTTCTTATCACTGATATAATATACACATCCTATAGGGATAAAATATTGTTAAGGCACAAAGGAGACTGGAAATCCCCCCCATGGACCATTTAGGGATACCTTGTCATTCATATTTCAGTCAGTGTAGAACTATATGTGCGTGAATCCACGCACCGTTGTTTTGAAGTTGGGCTCATAATGTCCTGTGTCCCTGATGTCCCAGCAGTTCTCTGTGGAGGCAGGCTCACCTGTGCACAGTTCTGTGCTCTGACCACTTCATCACCCACTCCACATTTTCTACTGCTCTGAAGTGAATTGTTCGCTCACATGTATGTAGTGCCTGTGAGTTGTCATACAAACAGATGCGCATACTTGAAACTGAGCTCAAATCTGGGGAAGCATCTTTGAATGTATTTCTGCTTTTGTATTTTTTACATTAGTGTTTGTGCATATGGTATGTATGCATGTTTGCATGTATGTGGAGGTCAGAGGTTGACTTTAAGCGTCTGTCTTCCTCTGTCACGCTTCACCACCTTTCTTTGAGACAGGGTCTCTTGCTGAACCTAGAGCTTGCTGCTTCAGCTAGACCTAGCTAGCCAATGAGTCCCAAGGACTCCCTGTCTCCACCTTCCCAGCTCCACCACACCTGACATTTATGTGGGGCTTGGGATCCAAACTTGGGTCCTCACAAACACTGTGGCAAACACTTTACCAACTGAGCCACCTCCCTAACCTTATTTTCTGTGTTATATGTTTATCTTACCATTAAAATTACCATATGCTTAAAAAACATTATATAAAATGAATGTACTTTTTATAACATCTTGGAATTTGTATAGTATATCTGATATTGCTTGATCAATGCATGTTATTGATGCTTATTCTAAGAATGAAGAGGCTATGTGAGTACAGAACAATAGTGGCTATCCTTTTTTATCCTGTGGGCCCAAGTGGGAAGCTTGCCATGGGCGATTTAGCAGGTTAGTCAAGAAATTAACCCTTTAGACCAAAGTAGAAAAAAGTTAAATTAATACACTGGAGGGCTGGAGAGATGGCTCAGCTGTTAGGGCACTTGCCTCCAGTGCCTAAGGCCCAGGTTCAATTCCCCAGGACCCACATAAGCCAGACCCATAAGGTGGTGGCTCTGGTGCATTCATTCTCTCTCTCTCTCTCTCTCTCTCTCTCTCTCTCTCTCTCTCTTTCCCTCTCTCTCTCTTTCTGTATCTCTCTGCTTGAAAATGAATAAATAAAATATTTTTAAAAAATACACTGGAAAAGGAGCATCAAGCAAGGCAGTAACAGAGCTGTTTCCATGGGGATGGGCTGCAGGGATTTCCACTGGAGAGGAGGCCTCCTTTGGTTATGTTATGGCAAGCCACAGTATGCAATTTCCTGTTCTGAGGTTCTCTTCACATATATGGGGATTGGTCACTCTGTGGTATCAGATTATATATAATTTTGTTTGATGGCACTAGTTTGCTGTTCTGTTTGGGGTTGAACGGACATGTGTGCTGTACAGAGGCTTGCATGCATTGGGGAACTGCTTCCTTTCTGGTTTCTCACCGATGGTCTTCCACAGACTCGAGCTTCGTAGCCAAGGCAGCCATGAGTACCTGTTTTCATCTCATATTGTACAGCCAGTCTGAAACATAGCCATCCTCTTACCTCAGCCTCCCAAGATCTGGGGTTGCAGGGCCGAGTCACCATGCCCAGCCGAGACTTGGCTTCTTTCACTCAGATTCTCTGTTTCTTCTCCACCTCTCCTTGCCCTGTCACCCTTTCCTCCATCTCTGAGTAGGAAAAGGTCCTCGGCAGAATTCCAAGGTGTGCAGATACATGTTTTCATTCCATTTGTCACTCGTGGACATAGAGCCCTTTGAAATTAGCACTCAGATCCATTGAGTATATAACCTTAGTCCAAGGGACTTACATTTAAGGGCAGAAAAAAAGTGACGAGCATGAGTTTCCAGGGACAGTGTGGCAGTCCCTTTCTCCTCTGGTTTTAGTCCAGGTGTAGTGTGGCAAGCTGACCCAGTTTCAACCCTGTGGTTCATACTTTGATTAAACACCCACTGTTTTGAGCCATCTTCCTTCAGCATACCTTTCCATCTTCCATTACATCTGGTAATACATGATTGGAGCTTCTAGAAGTTTCCTGGGCATGTCATTATTTGGTTCTTGGGGACCTTTTATTAAAATAGCTTTTATAGCCCCTTGCTGTTTAATTTTTGGAGAAGTTAGGGCTCAATAATCATCCCATTATTTTGTGTCAGTGGGCTTCCCTTCCAAACTCTGTATGACTTCTTGTGAAGAGTGAGTGACACTTTTACTGATTCTTGACCTATCTTCTCCCTGGAATGGGCACCGTAGCGAAGAATATTTCTTCACAAACAGTTTGAAACAGATTGTACTGCTCTTACCCTGCTGTTTAACAGAATGCAGATGTTCTCATTACAAAGTTGTAGGTCACTGGCATTTCAGACACAGAATGAAACAGAAATCTTATCCCGGTGAAAGAAGAATAGTTATCTCTGTTTTAAACTCTTATCTGTATTTTAAAGTCATTTTTGGCCCCCAGAATCTGTAAAAATTGAGTTTGGGGATACCTAGAAGCTGTCTGGGACTAGTGATGACCACCCTTGTCTGGCTACATTGTTACCAGCACCACTAGAGATGAACTAACACAGACCATGGTCTCTGAGTAGCTGTTCTCGGTGTGTATGTTTTATAGTCATTTTATTGACCATCTATAATTGTCAGTAAGATTTTTACTTCACTACTAACATTTAAGAGCCCCCCAAAATGAAGTCATTATTCATTTGAGGATCTGAAAGGATTTTGGTGGTATGAGAGTACTGAGTCTGATGGAGAGGTGACCATTAACTCAGACAAAACATCTGATGGTCATTCTAGACTTTTCCCTGTTCCCTGAGGTCCTGCCATGAGCTGGCTTTGTTCTTTCCACAGTGCGCATTGTTTCTTCACAGGAAGTATCAGTCCTTATATGCTAGCTGTCTCTTGATTGTCTTCCCTTCCCTGTTGGGTCCACTGCAGCCCTCAACCCTGAGGCTTATTTATACTGACACAGTCAGCAAGTGTCTTACAGTGTGTGTCCCAGGTAATTCACTGTGGCAGCTCTGTTTTTGCACATTAGGGGAACATTGAGATGTTGTGTGACCATATTGTAAAGCCACCTGGAGAGAGAACAGCCTTGAGACTGAGAAAGCCCATGGGAGAGGGAATAGCCTTGCCCACTGGGGTTCCCTCCTTCCACAGTGTTCCACCTGCAGTGTAGCCGTCCTTGACCCTCCTGAGGGATTCTGTTGACCGTCTACTGGGTATCTCTAGAAATCATGGGAATAATGAAGTGAATGCTGGTGTAAGCCACTCACTCTTATAAGCTTCAGAAGATGTTAATGGGAAAACAGCAGGTGCCCAGGAGAAGTTTTCAGTGGTAACTGTTCAATTCTGCTGAGATTCTAGAAGTAATTGAAGCTGAGAAATTCTAGAACTTCCGCTCTCAGCTTTAAGATGTGATGTAAGAAGTGAATCCATTAGCAGTCATCAGAGTGGTTCTTGTGATTTTGCAGACACTTAATTCAGCATTGTCTTTCCCTGTCCAGGCATGTAGATTTTCTTTCGTCTTTGTAGCATTTCAGTGTGTGTGTTCCTTCACATTCTGAGCAGCTCCCAGGGCTGATGGACACTCACTTTCTGTTGTCTGATTTCTTTGTGCCAAATGTCTTCACATCTGCCTTCCATGGTGAATGTAAAGGACAGTACTACTGAACCTAGTACTGTCATGCTGATCACACCTTGAGCAGCAGACAGCTCTTCACAAGGCAATAAGGCATCTCTGGTATTCAGATCAGAAAAGGCCAGGCCCATGTAGAGAGCATGTGGAGCTAGTGCACGTGGCTTGAGAACATGCCTGATTTCTCTGGGTAACTTAGTAAAGGACTGAAAAGAAGCTCAGTGCATTCTTCCACCAAATGCAGTTCACATTGCCAAACTGTGGGCATAATTGCCCACTTAGTAGTGTGGTTGTTAAACACGCCAGCAACTTGGCATGTGAATATGCTATTTTTTCTTCCTTTATGTAGCATATACATTGTTTGTTCTTGATTTCTGTTACTTTGTTCATAAAACCAAAAAGTGTAATATCTGTCTTGAAAACTCATTTGGAGCAGTGCCGAAGTGAGTGGGTGACTGTGGAATAATGCTACCTGGCATGTTTTGCATGTGTTGTCTTGTTAGATTTTGGGATACAAATAGAGATGACTTTTACTGGCATATGTTCAAAAGTGATAGATTGCAAGCTGTTTTTAGCAGTGTGGTAAGCTTCCCTCGACCACAGTTGTTAGCACTGCAGCCCATCCACGTTGCCTATTCTTCTATTGGTGTCCTTGTGAGGATTTCTTGGTCTCCTCCATGTTTCTCACATACTTGTCTGATGTTTATCAGAGCCGAAAAAATCCTTAACTTGTGCTTCACATGGGTACGTATGCCAGGACTCACCGGTTTTCTTTTGATTAGTTTAAGTTAGTGTGAAGAGTGCTGGGTTTTGTCATGGCATTTCGACACATAGTGTCACTTTGTTCTTACTGCGCCCCTCACTCTACTCCCCCGTTGTTTCCCCTTCCTTCCACTTTCATGTCATATGTATTCCATTACCTCCTCCCATGGAGATCTCTCTCTACCCTCTCATGGCCTTTAGCCTCCATTTCTGGAGTCTCACTCTACCCTATACTGACCTGGGTTTCACCATGTTGTCCCAGGCTGGCCTCGAACTCACTGTAATCCGCTTACCTCTGCCTTCTGAGAGCTGGGCTTTAAGGCACGAGCCACCAAGCCCAGGTTCATACACTCCTTTCTGTTTCCATGTTTGCATGCATACAGACACGTGAAAATCTGCATATGAGAGAAAACATGCAGTGTTTGTCTTTCTGAATCTGGCTTAATTCCATCTATTTTTCTGCAAATGTTGTGATTTTTCTTTATGGCTGAATAACATTCAGTTGTGCATATATATCATATTTTCTTTTATTAAATATTTTATTTATTCATTTTCAAGCTGAGAGAGAAAGAGAGAGAGAGAGAGAGAGAGAGAGTGTCTGGCTTATGTGGGTCCTGAGGAATTGAACCTGGGGCTCTAGGCACTGGAGGCAAGTGCCTTAACCACTGAGCCATCTCTCCAGCCCTCACATTTTCTTTTTTAAAGTTTTTTTCAATTTTATTTGTAAGCAGATGTGTATGTGTATATATATATATATATATATATATATATATATATATATATATATACATATATATATACATACAGAGAGAGAGAGAGAGAGAGAGAGAGAAGAGAGAATGGGCGAACCAGGACCTCCAGCTGCTACAAAGGAACTCCAGGTGCATGTGCCACCCTTTGCATATAGCTTTATGTGGGTGCTAAGGAACTGACTCTTCAGGCAAATGCCTTAAGCACTGAGCCATCTCTCCAGCACCCCCATACCACATTTTCTTATCCACGCACCCTTTAACTGTCATCTAAGCTGGCTCCGTGTTTTGAAAATGGTGATTGGTCCAGGAGTAAACACAAGTGGCAATTACTAAAGATCTCTATGCCTGTTTTCTTTTTCTTTTCTTTTCTTTTCTTTTTTTTTTTTTTTTTTTTTTTTTTTTTTTTTTTTTTTTTTTTTTTTTTTTTTTTTTTTTTTTTTTTTTTTTTTTTTTTTTTTTTTTTTTTTTTTTTTTTTTTTTTTTTTTTTTTTTTTTTTTAGTTTTTTTGAGGTAGGGTCTCGCTCTAGTCCAGGCTGTCCTGGAATCCTGGAATTCACTATGTAGTCTCAGGGTAGCCTTGAACTCAAGGCAATCCTCCTACCTCTGCCTCCTTAGTGCTGGGATTAAAGGTGTGTGCCACGACGCCTGGCTTTTTCTATGCCTGTTTTCATTTACCTCAGGTCAGAAGGTAGTATTTGGGAGGATGCTTTTTTTTTAAATATTATTTTTATATTATAAAGACCTTTGAAATTTTTGTATAATGTCACTATTTCCATTTCTGAGATAGTATGACATGGTAATTGTGATGGCACTCAAGGAAGATGAAGAAGAGTGATGAAGATTTTTGGTTCTGAGGGAGGCATCCACCAGATAGTGACAGAGACTCCATGGAAGCCTTTGATGTCTGGCTTTGCTTAGTGCTGTGAATTTAGTTTTGATATGTAAAGAAAGCTGTTGTTAAAAATACACTTTCATAGACTAAAGCTAGTCCTACTTTGAGGCCTTTGAAGGTTATCTTGAATTTGTTTTGGATGTGAAAGCCAATATGATGTAATTTATGAAATTAGGGAAAGATTGGTGCCTCTGAATGGCACCTCTGAAAATTTGTAAGTCTTTTATCATTTCCTAAAATAAACACACATGCACACCTATGTACTAAACCTTAGAGTATTAATTTATAGATCCCCAAGGAATTTCTGTCTGTGACTGTCCTTTTTGCATAGTGTTTGTTGGAGCAATAATGGTTGACTTAACCCTTAAAGAGGGTCTGTTCTTGTTATAATTCCATTTATGATAGTCAAAATGTAAGAAGTATAGGATGTGGGACTACATTCAGGAAAGTCTGTGGCGCCTTAGCATATTAAATATGGCAAGACTGCAGGCTTGTTTTTTTAAAAAAGAATTTAAAGATTTTATTTATTTGAGAAAGAGAGAGAGAGAGAGAGAGAGAGAGAGAGAGAGAGAGAGAGAGAATGAATGAGTGTTCCAGGGCCTCCAGCAACTGCAAACGAACTCCAGACACATGTGCCACCTTGTGTATATGGCTTTACATGAGCACTGGGGAATCAAACTCAGGTCCTTCTGTTTTGCAGGCAAATGCCTTAACCACTAAGGCATCTCTCCAGCCCATTTAAAAAGAATTTTTAAAAATTGTTTTTCTTTAAAATAATAAGTTTGACTTTTCCCTAGTTTCTTATTGTGACAGTTGCATGTAGTTACAGTTTTGTGGGAATAGTTCACATGTGGAATTAGTACTGAAAACTCAGCAGCCCTTATCTCAAATCTTGAGGCCTGGAGGAGGTTAGATTTGAAATATTGTTTAGACTTTGGGATATTTACAAATCTATAGTGAAATATCTTGGGAATGGGGCACCCAAGTGTCCCTAAAAATTTGCCTATTTTTAAAATGCACTATATTGTCAATAGTTAATTTTATTTAGTGTGTCTGTGTGTTGGCTATGACCCATCCAGTGGTATTGGTGTGGAATCTTTCACTTGAGATGTAAAAGTTTGGAATTTGAATTTTCAAAGAAAGATGCTTAGCGTGTGTCATTCTCCTCCTCTGTCAGAGTTGAGCTTAGCATGTGTCATTCTTCCTCCTTTCTCAGAGTTGAGCTGATTCCTTTTTTTTTTTTTTTTTTTCTGCAGTTGACCAAGGCTCATCGGCAAGGACACATGGTGAAAGTGGACTGGCTGGACAGACTGACATTTCGAGAAATAGAAATGATCAATGAGGTGAGTTCCATGGTTTTCACTTGAGTGTTTTGATACAGGTGATGGAGTCAAGGTGGTATCAAAGGAACTGTTTGTTGTGGATCTGTGAGAGATATACCCTCACAGAGTTTCCCCTGTGCCCGTGAATTCTGTGTCAATAGGACACCTGTTGTCTCTGCATCCTCTGTATTAATAGAGTGGTGTCGAGAAGATGCTGGTGTGTATTGTAGCTGGGCAGACTGTGATGCCTGAGAAGGCTTGATGCTCACATGTGTGTTTGCCCATAGTCTGCCCAGTGCAGCTGTGAAATGCTATGTCCAGAAGTGCACTGGTTAGCATTCCTCTGCTTTATAGCACATGCTGCTGAAGTGAGCACAGTCCTCTGCTTTATTTATGTCCTAGAGGAAGCTGCAAGCTGCACCCTTGAGAAAACTGAGCAGCCTGTGCAATTGGTTTTTCTCCTTACAGTGAGTTGGACCAATGTATATGTCTTATTAAAGGGTGACTTCAGTGAATCTTTACAAAAGTTGTATTTTTAAAAAGGGTTGTCTTTTATATAGCTACTTTAAAATACTAGCTGCTTGGCTTAACCATCTGTGTCTAGAGGAGAAAGGAGATCAGTGTCCAGATGACCATGTACTGTGCATACCACCTCTCTGTATCTCTGCAGAGTTCTGAGCCAGGGCTAGAGAGAGAGCGAGAGGAGAAAGGTGACAAACTGCATGTGTGTTGCTTCCTTTCATGGAGCCCCTGTTCTTGTTTGAAAGTGATTCTGAGTGGCATTCATAGTGAGTGAAGCTGGGTTCCTTTTGGAATTTATTCAAACATTCTCAACATGAGCTGTTAGAAGAGTTTAATCAAGATGCCTATTCTTGTTTTCTCCTCTCCCAAGTCAGTGACTCTGGGGTAGAAATATAGTTTGGGTTTGTTTGCTTCCCCAACATTGCCAGCATCCCTGTTCCCTTTTTAGCAGACAGGAAATTGTGACTTTCCACAATGGGCTATGGAGCTGAAGCATTTAGGGAACTTCCATTCATGGGTCTGTATGGTTTTGTGTATTGGGTCTAAAGCCACAGTTGATTCATGGGTTTTAGATGTCACATTCATTATATAAGGAGTTCATCTATTTTCTGTTTACATTAAGCGAATGAGTGTTTCCAATATTCCTAAAGCATTGATCAAAATTTATAGATGAAAATTTATCTTAAGAACCTTTATAAATTGTGAAAACTTAGAAAATTGTACTTGTTCAACCTCTCATCTTCAGTGCCACATTTCTAAAGACATAGTTTTCTTGTGCACTTACATGTTGATACCTGTGTTCCTGATTCTTTAAGAAAATGTTGAAAACTGTTACTTTTTGTATTTTCTTTAGAGTGAAAAACGAAGCTCTAATTTCATGTACTTGATGATTGAGTTTCGCTGTGTCAAGTGTGATGACAAAGAATACGGTATTGTTTACTATGAAAAGGTAAGTTCCATGGAATCCTTCATGAACTCTGAAGTTGAGGGGAAGCAGAGAGGTTAAAATGGATTCTCAGGCTGGAGAGATGGCTCAGCTGTCGAAAAGGACTCTTTGCTGCTTGGGAATCGCTGCTATTCTTGCTGAGACAGTGGCCTGCTTGCAGAGAGCCACAGATGGCTGTCACTGGCTGTTTCTGAGCATGTACAAGGTTACACACTACATAGTGCTCAGGTGACTGTTCTAGGCTACATTATCCAGTGAATGTGCACATGATTACACACTTCTTGACTAATGGTTTTGCAAATTGGTGGGTAGGACACTAGAATTATTATCTATTAATATTTATATTATCTAGAATAAGTTATTAACTAGAATTATCACAGTTTTTATTTTATTTTTATTATCACAGTTTTGATGTGATTGCCTATTGAAAGTTCACATCACTTGTTATTTTAACATGCATAAAGCATGTTGACATCATATGTGACCTTATGCTTGTGAAAGACTTCCTTAGTATACACTTACTAATACAGTGTTATTCAAAATTAAGGAAACATATCTTCCTACCCAATGGATTCCTTGCGGTCTCATGACAGTAATAAAGTGCTCTGTGTTTGGTGTGGAGCTTCCTGAAAATACCTGCCTTCCAGGCTTGTGGAAAGGGCTTCCCTTAATTGAAACCACATAAAGCCTCTCTTTTATTACTGTGGAAATGCCAAGTGTTGAAGTACTGCAAATGAGACCAGACTTTGGACACATGATGTGGCAGATGAATGCCTCCCTGCAGCAGAGCTTGGGCACTGTGCCTTGCTCCTGGAGAAGCACATCGAGTCACATCTGCGCTGCATGGTGCTGCTCTCTGAAGCTGTCACAAGTGACATAATATACTAACACTTCAGGTCACATCAGCACTGTGGTCTCATGTAACATACTTTATGGATTGTTGCTTGAAAGATTTGCATGATAAACGATTAGAAAGTAGACACTTCAGCTAAGTAGACTAAGATAAGTAGAAATGACAGTAGAAATCTTACTGGTAATTGTGATGACATTTGTAATGGCTTTGAAGATAATAGTTACTTTTTCTTCCTGCATATACAATGACTTTCACTTTAGTGAAATTTTAGGGAAATTTAGCTCATTTTGGCCTTCTATGCATGCTACAGATATTTATTAGAAAAATGAAACACATGAGGTAGTCCTCTGCCATTTACACGAACACAAACACAAGAAAAGAACACATAAATTAGAAAGAGAAAGAAAGAAAGAAGGAAGGAAGGAAGATAGGAAGGATGGAAGGATATGGTGGAGCACAATTGTGCCCAGCATATTTTAATGAATGCATTCACACCCTGCGCTGTGCTTACTGTGATAAGGGACGCCCACTCCTCATGTACAGCTCACACTGCAGAAACCGGCTTTTGGGTGACTCCTTTAGCCACTGGGTGTGAAGGACCTTTAGAGAGACAGCTTTGATAGTAGATGAAATAATAACAGAATAGAAATTAGAAGAATTTCAAGCATTTTTGAAAAGGTTCTTGACCCCTTTCTCCTGTTTCTAGAAAATTGCTCATAAATTAGCGCCTGTCTGCCTGCCCTGTCATATTTCCACTTAGTGTCAAGATTGCTGGGCTAGTGTCTTGCATCTAATGGAAATGGACTTTCTTGTCACCTTTCTTCTGTGACAGATAGCCTCAGTGAAGATTACTTGTCACAGTTGGGCTGATAAATGTGTTTTCAGGTGTTGTGACTGAGAACAAGCCTGTTAAACAGCAGCTGTGGGAATTTGTGGTTTCCTGTAAAGACTCAATTACTGAATTGAAGTCAAGTTGCAACACTTCTCTTCTTTCTGGCTCTTCCAATTTTATTGCTTATATCTAAACCTGAAAGTTGACTAGCCTTTGGAAATCGACAGATGCAAGGTATTCAGTTGTGAGGGAATGAAGTTTGACCTTAATTAGGTCAGCCTTTTCCAGTATTTTGGCAGTGACATTTATTATGTAGAATTATCCTTCTTGCCTAAATTGGATGCAAACCAAGGCTGACATACTTCAAAAACAATAATACCAAGAAAATAAGGTAGTTTTCATTCTTAAGACATGATTGACTTGCTTTTCACAATTAGGACTGCATGGTGTCTTCCCTCTGAGGAGCACCATGTCTGTAGCACTGAGTGCCTACATTTGGGGAACAGTGTCCCACACTTCCTACTCTCTGAAGGTGTCCAGCGCTCACTAATACTGCCTCCCTCACACTGACTGCTCTGCTCTGGAGGAATCTGGCATCGCTAATACTTACGCAGCTTCTGTAGCAGTGTACACATCCTTTCCGTGATGTGTTGTCAGCAGCTTCTTGTTCTTTGGAAAGTTTGGACTTTTTTGGATTTAATTTTCATAATACACACATTCTTTTTTTTCTTTATTGTCCAAAATGAGATACATTGAATGAGCAAATATTGTGTTGATATTTCCATTTCCCTCCTCCTTGTCCCCAATCCACTGGGTATCCTCCTTGGTGGGCATACTGGATCCATCCATGTGGCAAGGGGTTATGGATAGCACAGGAGGCAGCCAGGTTCCCCCCACTTATGTGTTGTAACTGAGGGGGGCAATGTCTCTGGGTAATCTCTCCCACCATGGCTCTTAAAATCTTTCTGCCCCCTCGTCCACTCAGTTCCTTGAGTCATGGAGGGTGAGTTTTAAGTCTGTTTCATTGTTGTTGTGGTGACCTTAAGAGTCTCTGTGCTTCTACTTTAAGTTGTGTTCGAAGTTGTTGGTGTCTGTCTCACTGACTTAACCTGAGATGACTGATTGGCTATGGTTATAGGTCTATTTCTTGCCCCACCACTGTCTCAAGTGTTTCACTTAGGGCCAACACGATAGGCCTGGGGTGGTTCATCTCTTGCAGGGATATTCTTTTTATTTTATTAAGAATCTTGTTAGATTTTATTTTCTTCAAAATGTTTTACCAGTCATAAAGATCAATGTGATATAGATTTGATTGTTTGAGAGAAGAATTTATAAATGGAAGAAGATGGTATTTTTAAGTAGAATTAAAATATATTAGAGTGTATAAGATTATACCTTCTTATCATTTGGTTAAAGTTTTTTTTTTGTTTGTTTTTTGTTTTTTAAACTTTCTACACTGTAATCTAGGATGGTGATGAGTCCTCCCCAATTTTAACAAGCTTCGAGTTAGTGAAGGTTCCTGACCCTCAGATGTCTATGGTAAGTAACTCTGCACCTTTTTAAGAATGTATTTCTCTAGAATGATCACTACTTAAAATAAGTAACACAGCTGGGGTGTGGTGGCTCATGCCTTTAATCCCAGTATTCAGGAGGCAGAAGTTAGGAGGATCACCTTGAGTTAAAGACCAGCCTGAGACTACATGGTGAATTCTAGGCCAGCCTGGGCTAGAGCGAGACCTTACCTCAAAAAACAAAACAACAAAATAATAAGTAACACATAAACACCAGTTATTCGTGACTCAGCTCTCTGCAATTAGGTTCTAATGGAATCCTTATAATGACATTCTAAGAAAAGGTCTTTTATTGGAGTTGCTGAAAGAGTGAGGGAATGAAAGGGTAAGGAAACGAAAGAACTAGGAAACAGAGTCTCTTGCATGATATTTGGAAAGTCACTATAAAAGGTGGATTTGTATAGCTAGGATCAATGGATGAAAATGTTGGGAGGTTGACACTGAAATATGGTTGTTTTAGCTACTAGGACTACTAGACTTGACGGCCAGAGTATAAAGAATGCTACAAAAGTAAAGGGGAAGGACTTAAAAATCAAATATTAGAAACACATGAACAGACAGTTCACACATGCAGTCAACCAGTAACACAAGTATCTTAATTAAATGTGTATCCTTACATCTAAATGCCTATCAAATATTGACATGGATACCTACATGCACACACACACATACATACACACATACATACATACATACATACATACATACATACATATATATACAAGCATTGGTAATGTGGATAAAATGAATGCTTTGGGCCATGGGTTGATAGCAGATGTGTATGTTGAGCCTGAAGACACTGTATTGGTTAGTTAGGTGTTACCAGGACAGTGCACTCAGCTCACAGGTCTTGAGGAGCTCGTAGGTTTTGCCTGGGTGTCCAGGTAGATTTTAGTGTGAAGGTGGTACATGATGGAGGACATTAGAGTATTCTAGAAGGCTGGGATGGCCTGTGTGTGTTAGACACACTGGAGCACGAGTCACACTTAGCCTCTTAGCCCTTCAGTGGGTCCATCATTGTACAAGGGTCATAGGGCTCCACAGCTGTCCTGTAAGAATAAAACAAACAGTAAACATCAAATGGCTTTCTGTATGTAACGATTTACTTTTCTGTATCTGGCTGGCTGTTAAAGCTTCTTTTTGGTAAAGTTTGCATTCTGTATGCATTGGAATAATTTACAGGAGAATTTGGTTGAGAGCAAACACCACAAACTTGCCCGGAGTTTAAGAAGTGGACCTTCTGACCATGACCTCAAACCAAATGCTGCCACCAGAGATCAGCTAAATGTAAGAGCTTACAGAATACCCCTGCAGAGACAGTTGATAGATATCTGGTTGAAGCTGGGATCTTAAGTGTCCATGATTTCGGAATTTGGTGAGGTCTATATAATCTCCTACCCTTAACAATTTCCTGTGTCTGGAATTTTGGTGTTTTCTGGTGGAGTGCACGGTTGCTTTGCTTTGCTCTGTTTCTAGTGAACTAAACAAGCTGTGTAGCACTTCCCTGTGGTGCATGGTGTGCTCCTCTGTTCTCCTCATATATCCAAACGACTTGCCCTTCTTATGGCTGTGTTCAGGATGTCTGTGATGTACCCTCTCCTGGCCTATGAAGTAATTGTATTATAGAAATATTTTTAAGCATTTTATTTGTTTAATTTTACTTATTTGAGAGAGAGAAAACGAATATGGGTACACTGGGGCCTCTAGCCACTTGCAACAAACAGACTCCAAATATATGCACCACTTTGTGCATCTGGCTTTAAGTGGGTACTCGGGAATTGAACCCCGGTCATTAGGCATTGCAGGCAAGTGCCTTAACTGCTGAGCCATCTCTCCAGTCCTAGAAATATTGTTAATGAAAAGATTGAAATGAAATGGATGCATACAATATTAAGTATATGTTTGACAAATGTTCTTTTCTTCTTTGTTATAGATTATTGTGAGTTACCCACCCACCAAGCAGCTTACGTATGAAGAACAAGACCTTGTTTGGAAGTTTAGATATTATCTTACTAATCAAGAAAAAGTAAGTTTCATGTGTCAAATCTATCCATACACTTTCTTACTAATGATCAAATGCAGCTCTTACCTGAAAATGTATGTGTGCTCCCTGGTGATGAAAAGTAAACCATGTGCACACAGAGACTTCTGTTCATTTTTGTTGACTCCCAACTCTGAGCAAGTTTCAAAGTCAGATTTAGGTTCAGTTTCCAGCACTAATGTCCCTCAGAGGTGAGGTGATACAGGTGAGTAACCCGGCTCTGTTCATCTCAAGTGCAGAGTAGGTGTTGGTTCTTCTCCATCTTGCTCTTTGTACCTCTAACCTGATGACTAGGAGAAGAGCAGCTCTAGTAAGAGAACTATAGGATTCTGGAGACCACTTGGTAGAAGGAGTAAGAGAACAGTCCCTTGAAATAAGGAAATTGAGTTAATGGAGAGAGACAAGGTGAGACCTGGACACTTAGCAAGGAAGCTGTGGAGGGCTGGAGCTCGAGTCATGATGGGCTCGTCCACCCTGGACTCCATATGGAATCCATTGGCTGCTTTTGGATTGATTGAAAAAGTATTAAGTTCCTAAGGATGTAATATGAGATGATTATATGATAGTGACTTTTATGTCTCTTATAGTTCTTAACAGGGCCTATGATATCTTAGGATAGGTGTCAAAGATGAGGTAAAAGAGGTAATAGCTAGCATGTATTACACAGCTCCTGTGTGCTGGGTGCCTGTCAGGTCCCATTGCCACCCATGGTGTACATAGCCCACTCGATTGCAGGGATGGGGAACGAGCCTGAGTGAGGTTAAGGGGCCTTTTCAGAACCATAGGCCCATGCAGGTCGCCTCTTGAGAACTCACACTCAGGAGAGGAGGAACCAGAGAATGTAGAGACAAGAGTATGGCACATGCCCAGTAGGGCTTCTGAAGTATGTGGGGGGAAGGACAGAGAAGCAGGAAGGAGGGAAATTGACACCTGTCAGGAAGCTGTCATCTCACCGTGTCGGAGGAGCTGATGTAGTCACAGTCCCAGGAGATGTTCTCTGACTGCTTGGTTTTTTTCTTCTGAATGGTCACTTTTATTTTAAAATTTTTTCAAGATAGACTCTCTCTCTAGCATAGGCTGACCTGGATCTCACTCTGTAGTTCTCAGGTTGGCCTTGAACTCACAGGGATCCTCCTACCTCTGCCTCCCAAGTGCTGGGTTAAAGGCGTGTGTCACCACTTCTAGCCCCTTCTTCGGTTTCTAAAGTAAAGATAACATTTCAGCTAAGACTTATCTTAAACTCATCTTCTGTTTTTGTTTATTGATGGTATAGGTAATTCTCTGTAGATGCAACTTATTTATTGTCCTTTATATCTAAAGAAAAAAGGGAGAAGGAATTCTAAATTTGCTGTAGCTTTGAGGGTCCCTCTCTTTATCAGCAGAAGCAGGGGTGTGAGCTTCTGTTTTCTGTAAGATTGAGATGGGGTAACAGTACTGTGTTACAGAAGCATAACCTTGGTCACAAAAATTCCATTTTGAGTTAAAGCACAGTGTCATCCAAACTGTACAGCAAGAGATACTGAATTAAACCTGTTAGGATGTGTAGCTTCAAGAGCACAGAATAGATTTGTAGAGCAGAATTACTCTACAAATTACTCAGAATTACTCATTGCCAGAAAAAAATATTTGTCTAAACAAGTAGTCACTTCCCACTGAAATTTAATTATGTCTAGATTTGTGGGAAAGAAATAAAATGCTCATGTGATATAAAGTGTGACAAGTTTCATCTAACTACTTGATTACTAGTTTTTGAGAGGTGGACTCATTACACATTTTCATTTCTACCCAATTACTTGAAATTTCTACTTTGCCATTGTTCTGATATTTCCAATTCAGTGTACACATGAAAACATCCCAGGCTTCTTCTTCTCGTGAGTATGTTTGCTTCTCTCAGATAATCAGGCCTAACCTGAGACTCGTCTGCAATGCCTGTCTACATGGCAGCACTAGAACCTCCTAACCATGGCTTCCTGTGTCCGAGCTCTGCTCCATTGTGTCCAAAACACCACTGTGAATACACATGTTTCTGTCGTGAGAAATCAAAACCTGTGGGTAGAATTCCAGACCCAACACAACCCTCCACCATCCCTTCTCTAAATAAGATTTCCTCTCACTGCTTTCTTCCTGAACCTAACAGCCTACTCTTCTCATGCCTTGTGAAAATAATGAGCAGATAGAGTGCCATCTGAGAACACTCACCAAGGGCCTCTCCCTCCCTTCCAGTTCATGAGCTGTGCCTCAGCTGTTGGCAAGTCTTTATCATCATCATCATCATTATTATTTAGAAACTTTATATGGATACATCATGTGTTGGTATCATCATTTTCCTCCTTCCAGCCTCAACCCTACTCAGGGCCCTCCTTAGTAGGACTGCTGATAAATCTTGAGGCTGCAATAGTGTGTGCAAAAGTGAATTAGATTTATTCTGCTCTGAGTGGTTCTTCTTCTTATCATCATCATCATTATTATTATTACTATTATTTGAAGCCTGGAACAATTGCAGGGGACAGTTTTTGATTTTTTAGCTTGGGAAATTGCAGGGGACTTTGTTGTTGTTTTCTATCCCACAGTGCTTCTCTGGGGTCGTGTGGGACACAGCCTCCATCCACCCTGCCGTGAGGGCCCCTGGACCCCACCTTGTCAGCCTTCACCTACCCTGTCTCTATCCCCAGGATGTGATTTCTAATTGTAAGGTCTTTTCTGGTCTTAGGCTTTGACAAAGTTCTTGAAGTGTGTCAACTGGGACCTGCCTCAGGAGGCCAAGCAGGCGCTGGAGCTTCTGGGGAAGTGGAAGCCAATGGATGTGGAGGACTCCTTGGAGCTGCTGTCCTCACATTATACCAACCCCACGGTGCGGCGCTATGCTGTGGCCCGGCTGCGCCAGGCCGATGACGAGGTACAGTGTCTGACTGTTGGACCAGGTACCTCTAAGATGGTACTAATTAATTAATACTAGACACTTCATTATAGATTCAGAGAACAAGAGAGGCAGGAGGTGGGGGGGGGTGAGAAGGAAGGTAGGGAAGAAAGGAAGGAACAGGATATACTAGCTATGTTTTCAGAAGTAAAGTTAAAATATTCCTCCAAGGACTCCTCTGTGAAACGAAAATTTACTTCCTGGTGTGTTTCGTGGTAGGACAATCTCTCCCAGGGCGCTTACCTGGCAACAGAGCTTGTTTGGCCCTGTCTGGAAAAAAAGAATTCTAATGAAAAATGGTTTAATGCAGCCCAGCTAGGGAGCAGTTCTGGCCTCTCTAGCCGTCAGGATAAAAAAGCAGGCTTCACTGCAGAAGAGCAGGCCCCGGGCCTTTAAAGCAGAGATGTATGGTCACCTCCATCTCTTCCAACTCTTGCTTGAAGCTTGCAGCTGCCCACAGTCATGATCCATGCAGATTTCTGATAGTGCTTCTGAAATCCTGTGGGAAGCAGGACTGCAAGCTTAATGCTGAGTACCCGAATGCATGTGGGTCACCAGAGGAGGAGGAACACCAGCTGACCCGAAGCACCGCTGGAGAGCCAGGCGAATCCAGAAACTGTTCTTACCTCTTAATTGTTCTGGGGTGAATGTGTTCTCAAACAGGTCGGGCTAGCCCAGTAGTATTTACGGGGGAGCCAAGGTCCTCAAGCCTCGCTCTCAATAAACACTGAGCCCATGGAGCTACTGTTCCCAATGTAGTGGTTTCATCATCATCATCATCATCATCATCATCATCATCATTATTATTATTATTATTATTATGAAGTTTACAGTATTATACTCTGGGCTGTTGGCATTCACCGTGGGGTCATGAATGCACCAGTGAGTCTCTGTGGAGGGGATACCGTCTCATGCTAGACCTTCCCATGGCTCTCACAGTGTTTCTGCCATGCTCCTTGAGCCTTAGTGGGCATGTTATTAAGTCTCTTTTAGAGTTGACCGCTTTGCATCCTCTGAATTTCTGTTCTGATGAGTTTTGGGTCTCCTCAGTGTCTCCACAATCTCCCTCGAGGAGGTTGTCAGGCTAGCTGTGAGAACAGCACTCATGTTTAAGTTGCCACTTTCTCTGGAGTTTCTCCCAGGTCTTGGTAGATATGATAGTGCAAGGCAGTCTGCCATCTTTTTTTTTTTTTTTAATCATATTGATGGATCTTGGATCAATGCAGTTTTTGAAGGAAAAAAAATAATTTTGAATTAGAATTACCGGGGAAACACTCCTACTGTTGCCTGTCTGGGTGAGGTCCTGAGGACAGGATTGTGTCTCTATGCAGTGCATGTGTGCACACTTGAAATCCTGTCATTTTGGATTCATAAGGAAGCTTCCTGTGGGCATGAGCAAGGAGATTATTACCCATTGGGAATATAGTCCCTCTCTGGTCCCTCTCCCCACAGGTTGTAAGATGGGTCTGCATTGCATTCTTTTTAATCACATGACAACCAGCCTCTATGCTGAGCCTCTTCTGAGAAGTCACATTATTACCCCAAACTCAGGTGTGGTGGAAAGGGGCTTGTGGGGGAAGAGACCTTCCTGCCGGGAAAGCATAGCAGGATCAGGAAACAAGCTTAGAGAATGAGAACAGCAAGCAGGGCTGGACTACAAAACCTCTAGGCCCAACCCAGTGACAAACTTTCTCCAGCAAAGCTCTGCCTTAGTCCTAAAGGTTTGACAATGTTCTGGAACACTGCCACCAACTGGGGATTAAGTATTGAAACAGGAATCCATGGTGGACGTTTATAAACCACCACATATACTTATTGCCAAAGAATGTTCTTCATCTGGTAAAAGTATAGTGTGGTCTCAGCTTCTCTTATCTCTATCTCCTGGGTTCTCAGTTCAAGCTCTAGCCCAAGACAATTACTAGGGTCTTGTACTGTAGCCTTGGCTGACCTTGAACTCATGTAGCCCAGGCTGGCCTTGAACTCACTACAGCTACCAGCCTCAGCCTTCCAAATATGGTGATTACAGATAGGCACCACCACACTCAAGTGCCAATTAACTTGTTAACTTTATCTCTACAGTGACAGCATGCTCCTGTGCCCCTCTCCTCGTGTCTCTTGTGCAGTACACATAAGCAACAATCTCTCCATGAGACACCAGGCAGGGAAGGGACCTCGTATCCTGCCAAGGCAACAGGCTGAAGTTGTAGAGAGAAGTAGAGTGCTGGCTTAGCTTCTAGACACTAGTGTGTGTCTCTGATCCCTGTGCTTCTGGCTTTCTAAGCCCGGCTCTGTCCATTTGTTTCCTAGGATCTGTTGATGTACTTACTGCAGCTGGTCCAGGCCCTCAAATATGAAAACTTTGATGACATAAAGAACGGATTGGAACCCACCAAGAAGGACAATCAGGGTTCCGTGTCCGAGAGTGTGTCAAGTTCTGGGATCAATTCTGCAGAAATAGATAGGTACGGGTATCGAGGGAGGGTATGTGTTCTGATGTGACAGTTTCTCCCTTTTCCCCAGAAGTACCAGCCCTACCTCTCCTAATTGTGGGGTCATAGGACATGATACCACACTGAGCACCCACTACTGCAGAGCCGTGTTTTGCAGTATGGAAGCCAAAATGCCTGAGCTGAAGCTACAGCTTGTCCAGTTCCTGTGTGCAGACTTACTTGAACAATAACGTCACATATTTCCTTATGTGACTCCACTCCCATGAGTTTGATAGTGTTAACCAATCTTTAAGGGTTGTTTGAAGGTTAAATGACTTAAGACTCATAAAAAATAAATAATCCACTGTCTCACATGATGTTAAGCAGGGTTAGCTGCTGCCACTCTTCATGATAAAGCAATGCTCTGGTGGCTCAGAAGGTTTAGGGCTAAGTTGTAGTTTTATTTGCTGCCTTCTCCTCCTGAAGTCATGTTACGTAACTTCATAGCCATACTAAGTCTCATACTAGAAAACCGCTTATTATTATGGAATAAAACTCAGCTACTGGGAATAATAGCAGTAGGTAAGTTGTAGCTCTGTGCCTGACCCTGGCCAGGCTGCCCGCCCACGTCATCTCACTGCATTGTTCTCTGAGGTTGAGGGTCTTGCACTCAGTGTAGAGTGAAAGGCACTATGAGGAGTTAATTGCTCTGTTTGGTCTTAGGCACTTTGGTGACTCCAAAGCCCTAGTCCATCTACTTTGTCATTGCCTTATCATTAAAATCTTAAGATCTTGGAATAAATAGGAACTTTTAAGTGAAAAATCTGACGCTTGGTGTCTTAAAATGGTTTTGCGGAGGGCAGAAGGATACTGATAACCAGGTCTGAAGTCAGCTTTCCTGAGTTAGCCAGTATATTCATTCATGACACGTGCCCAACATTGAATTATGAATTTTTCTTTGTGATAATGCTGTTTTGTGTTCTGGGGGTGTTTGATAATGAGCTAGTAAACAGGCAAATTTCAGTTTTGCTTTCTCAGGCTATTTTCTGTTTTTAGTGGAGACTCCTTATGTTTTCTTAATGTGCAGTGAGGCCTTCACTCTCAAGTCATGCCTGCCACAGTCTGTTTATCTAAACAACCAAGAAAGCCTAATTAGGAAATATATTCAAGATATATATTTTTTTCTAAGATTAAAAAAAAATTATTTATTTACAACTAGAAAGAGAGAGGTGGGATAGAAGGAATGGAATGCCAGGGTCTCCTGCCACCGCAAATGAACTCCAGATGCATGCACCGCTTTGTGCATCTGCTTCCTGTGGGTACTGGGGAATTGAACCTAAATCATCAGGCTTTGAAATCAAGCACCTTTAACTGCTGAGCCATCTCTCCAGCCCTGTATTCAGGTTTTATGACAGTGTTAAAAAACAAACAAAAAAAAAAAAAAAAAACCTATAACCCAGTGTTTCCCAAACTCTAGTCCACCAATAATTTAATCTCTGTGGCTAGTGATACAGTAGTCTTGTGGCCAAATATTGTTGAGAAATACCGGTTTGATGCCAGGTGGGCTTCTTAAAATCAAATCAGCCATGGCAAAAAGAATCCCACAGCCCTTGCTAAGGCCTGTAAACACTTTTTATGGTGCCACAAGCCTGTTCTAGCACTTGGGAGGAAGGTAAAGGCAGACGGATTTGAAATTTTTGGTCATTGTTGGCTACATACAGAGTGCAACCTGGGCTACAGGCAATACTGTCTCAAGAAATAAAACAAAAAACAAATCAAAAAATCAAAATAAAACGGCTGCAAACCTACACTTGTGCATGAATCTTCCTCTATAGACACATTCCTAAAACACAATGGTGCTTTGTATCATAGCACCAAACAAAGGAGCTGTGGTTTACAAAGTGTTTCTCTTTAGGTGGAATTTTACAGCTATCTCTCCCTTACTGTTTCAGCTCCCAAATTATAACCAGCCCCCTTCCTCCGGTGTCTTCCCCTCCTGCATCGAAAGCAAAGGAAGCTTCAGATGGGGAGAATCTAGAGGTGAGCACAAAGGTCTGCAAGCTGTGGGAATGCCTCGACCAAATCACCATTTTCCATTGGCCTTTAAAAACTCGATTTAATTAATAAACTCAACGTTATAACCTTGTTGAATACCTTGCTTTATGATGCATGTTTATGACTTTACCCGTTATATAATGTGCCAGAAAATGCTTAATGCAAGTCATTTAATTGTTGCTCGGGGCACATGAATGAATTCACATTCAATACAAGAAGAAACTAAGGTTAAATGTTTTATTAGGAAATCCCAGAATATCTGTTGTTAATGTGTTTAAAAACATGCACTGGAGAAATGTGTGACTATTCTAAAACCTCTAGGAAGATGGTGTGTGTGTGTGTGTGTGTGTGTGTAGTGTGTGTGGTGTGGTTGTATGATCTTGTGTATGTAGGCATGTGCCCCCTGTGTGCACCCATGAAAAGGCCTGAAGAGAATGTCAGCTGTTCTCTGATCACTCATTGAGTAATATGCTTGAGACAGAGTCTCTCACTTTCAACCAGAGCTGCTATTCACCATGGACTGAATGTGGCTAATGTAAAACAGCACAGCATGTTAGCATCACTATAAACTCACATCAGCCATCTCCCCTGCTCTTGGTGGGCTGACCTTAAGCGCTGCAGTGATCCCTCCTCATGTTTCCACCTTGCTTGTATCCTCTACCTCCCGAGCTCCAAGTAGCCCTTTGGCCCAGTGAGGCCTCTGTGGAAAAGTGGTCTGTGACCCTTTGTACGTTTGTAGGCATGAATCCCTTCTCCAGCTATTCCTTTTATTTTCTTGCACAGAAAAAAAAAAAAATATATATATATATATATATATATATATATATATATATATATATATATATATATATGAAAATTCAGGAAAAGAAATCTTTCTTTTGATCTCGCATCCCTTACCCATGGTGTCTAGTTACTGAGCTGTCCTGTGATCAGGCTTTTCTGAGCTCTTATACTTCCTGGCTCTCTCCTTTCTTCCTTTCCAGTGTTTAAAGCACATCCTTCAACTTTTGCTTGGGACTTGCTAGGCTCCTTGGGGACTGGCATGTTTGCACATACTCTTCCAGTTCCTCTGAGAGCTCAGCACAGCAAGAAGCTACCTCGTCCTGCACTTGGGCAACAGCATGCATCTCTGATTTCCCTTTCACCTCCATACCTGTCACCTCTGGTCTCTTTCGTCAGCATGTCCAGCTGTGCATGGTGTCTCACTGTTGTTCCCCAGCATCCTGTTGTGATCCATGTCTGCTCTCACTCACCCTATGCTTTACTCTAGGAACACACAATATCCAGCTCCGGTCTCTCGCCTGAGCTTCAGATTTCTGTATGTAAAATACCTACTTGATCCTCATGGTATATTTGACAGACATTTCAGAGTACAGCTCTCATCTCAGCTAGCGCTTCTTGTGAACTTTCCATCTACAACATAATCAAGCAACCTGTTTGCTAAAGCCAGAAATTTGGAAATGACTAGTTGATTCTTTCTTACTTCCTCTTGTTCAGAAAGTCCTGGGATTTATGGTTTTAAGAATATCTATTTTTTGGTGGGGGTTGGGGTTGAGGTAGGGTCTCACTCTAGCCCAGGCTAACCTGGAATTCACTGTGGAGTCTCAAGATGGGCTCTAACTCACGACAATCCTTCTACCTCTGCCTCCTGAGTGCTGGAATTAAAGGTGTGTGCATGTTTCTACTTACCTCTGCTTTCATCATCACAGACCTCTGCTCTGTGCTTCTGAGGCACCTGTCATCATTGTCAACCAGATCCTCCCAGTGCCCTGTTCATTTTTTGTTTGGGCTTAGAAATCCACAGCTTTTCAAATAAAGTCCGTACTCAGTAGTGTGACCTGAAGCTGTTGTTTCTCTTTTCAGCCTCTTTAATATTCACTGTATTTTATCTATAAGTCAAGCTCAGAGCCTTTTAATACAGTGTCATCTTGGCTTTACCTAAATGAGATGTCCCCACGGCTGCCTTCTCAGACCTGTCCACATTCTTTCTGTGATCATTTCATTGAAGTCTTCTTCTGCTACTGGATATGTCGGTCAGAAGGAGGAGAGCTCTGTGAACCTCTTATGCATTGCCTGGTTTATAATTTATTTTTGCTTGGCAGGAGGAGTGGATGGATGGAGGGTTGGATGGATGAATGGGTCACTGGATTGATCATGGACGGATTGATGGCAAGATGGATGGATGGAGGTAGATGACTAATGGAAATCTGAACTGTGAGTTAAAGTTACTGAGATGAAAACTAATAGGCCAACATAGTTTCTCTCATTTCCTTATATATATATATATATATATATATATATATATATATATATATATATATATATATATATATACACACATATATACATACACACAATATAGCCTTTTATTTTTGTTTTTCAGCAAGACTTATGTACCTTTTTGATATCGAGAGCCTGCAAGAATTCAACGCTTGCTAATTACTTGTACTGGTATGTAAAAATAACATTCCATTTATTTTCTTAGCTTGCCCAACGACGATGTTTTTCTCCTACTGTAAACAGGCAGGCAGTTTACAATAAGATGAGGACAGTCCTCACAAGGCCAGCTACAGCGTCTGTGCCTCCTGCATTCCTTCACAGCTGTGTTCATGCTGGTGCTTGTTAGCCCAAGGCTCATCTTCTCAAGAGCTCAGTTACATCTGGATTGGGTTTGGCTTCTTTTCAGTGCGGTCTGTTTGCCATTGCTGCAGTTGAAGTCATATGTGATTCTATAATTTTTTAAGAATATGTATTTTTATATTATTTACCAAAACATTAGAATCATGCAAAAATAGAAAGTTGAAATTGAAAACTATCTTCTCTAATCTTAAAGTTGAAGAAGCTGAGCCAAAGACATGCACAGCTGGACCTGGTGGGTGCTGATGTTGGGTAGATGGTCCATCACCTGAACCTGGTGGGTGCTGATGTGGGGTAGACGGTCCACCAGCTGAACTTTGCTCTCTCTTGTTTGGTTAGATGGGCAGCCATATCTGTGGTTTTCATGAGAACAATGTTAACAAAGGCACAAAAACACAGTGCATATGAAACCTGTCTCCATTTATCTGTCCTAGAGTCATTAAGGGTAGGAGCCCCTCGGATAAATATATTGATTTAGGAAAATAAATCCTTAGGATTAACACTGGATAAGTGAGTCTGTCCAATTTTGTGGAGAAAACCAAGGGCAAAGCCTGTTGGGTAATCCCTGCCTGAAGCCTTCTTGATTAAGCTAGAGCATGCTTCCAACTAAATACTGTTCTAAAACCTTCTTGACACACTTGGGTTTTTAACTGCAGAAATGATTCTTCCCTAATCCTAAACTTAATTTGGAGCCTGAACTTAAATAGTACAAGTTAATAGACATCCATTCTGAAAGCTTCTTAATTTTGAATTGTTAATAGGGCATTTTGCTTTTCTTGAGGAAATTAAAATACCATGTTCCCTTTTGCAGGTTGAGCCAACCTCAAGCTTTTCTCACTTACCCACAGTCTATCCTATACCAACACCTACCAGGTTCAGCTGACGGACCGTCTACCCCACATCAATGAATGTTATACCGTGTGCTGTCCCGCTAGTCAGCAAGTAGCTAAGGGCTGGGGAGAGCTCAGTGGGTAAGAGCACCTGGTGCATAAGCAAGAGGATCTTAGTTTGATCCCAGGCACCCACATAAAAAGCCGGGTGTGACCACAGTGCCTGTAACCCTGGTACTGAGGGCTTCAGAGACAGATCTACTGAGGCTCACTGGTCAGATGATTGCAGCAGCTTCAGGTTTAGTGAGAGAAATGATCTCAGGAAACAAAATGAAAGAGTGCTAGAGGAAGACACCTGATGGTCTACTCTGACCTCCACAAGTGTGGTCACAGAGAGTACACATCGGCACACACGTGCATACACGAGAAGTAATTAAGTCACCTAAGCTATCTTTAACAAGCACAGGTGCCTCTGTATACCTAGACAGTATTTCTTTGATATCCACCATCATAACTAAATTAGATATTTTCCTTCATTGGAACTTGTGATTTATTCCCCTGCCTGCTTGGAAGAAAAATTGTTTAGCCCTTTAATATCATATTCATAAAAATATTTTTCCTCATATTAAGTTTTTGTATGTCTTTGAAAAATATATCACTGATCATTTTGGCTCGTTCTATTTTTCCATAGACAAGTCATTTACAGATTCTCACATTACCAAATTGCTCCTTCATTTCCTGTAGCCTCCTGCCTCCTTCTGCTCTCTGCTCCCATCTGAATTCTTAGTTGTAGGTCTGCTCCCTGGTAGTATGGGAAGCATTTTACTTGAGAAAATATAAGTAAGTATTGGAGAGACCCACTTCCCAGGCTTACGTTCCTTCAGACTTAGATTCCACATGAGTTTCCCATTCTTTCTCGGATTCCCTCAGGCAGTAGCATGTGCTATGTCTGTGTGCACTCTGAGGAGTAATCATTTTTCTCATATTTCCAGCCTGTGTCTTACATATTCAGAAACAGTCAGTTTCAAGGATATTTACTAATAGGGACTCTTGATTTTGGTAGACAGTGCTTTTATGAGTGTTGAATAACAGTATGGGGAACAATTTGGAAGAGTAGGTTGAAAATGATTATTATCTTCCTTTGAGCAGGGCAGAACAGTGTAAAATATTAACTAAGTGTGGAATGTAAATGTGTCTTGCTGGATATCCCCTGTCTTAACAGATGTATTAAAACACAAGTTGAGCTGATTTTTGGTTCAAAAGGATTATTTCCCTTTTCTGTGATTGAAGCAGGATTCCTACTGTGTCTAACTCCTCCAGGGCCTGGAGTTGTACAGACAATCCTTTAAGATGAACAGCATCCACTGAGGGGAGTTAGTCTTCAATCTGTAAAATGTCGAGCTAGAGCGTCTATAAATCGTTGACGATTTTTATTTTTATGGACATTTTGGACTGTTGAGATTGAAAATAAACTTGGGATGCTTTGGCATGGTTTCTAGAATTCAGGACCTTTCAAGGTAATGAAAGTTATTTACTCCACAAATGAAATTGCCGTGAGAGGGAGCCCACTGATGACCTCTTCCAATGAGAACGCCAGCAGCTTGGCTTAGTTTCTGCTTTAGATGACAGCCTTCCAGGGAACAGTTGACAGGGCTTTGTGAATCGAGGTTACAGGTGATGAACAGCTTACAGAAACGGTTCAGCTGTCGCTCTTAGTCCAGATCTGACCTTTTCTTTCTTGGGTGGAGATGGAACTCCTGTGTACTTTAGATGGGGCTTTCTTTGCATATGTACCTTGAGTTGAATTACCAGCGCTTGGGGATTACACAGAATCAGTGGGCTGGGACAGTTTCTCTGATGTCTTTTTCCAATTGTTTGTCTTCTGTATATAGAAAGGCTACTGATTTTTGTGTATTAATTTTGTATCCTGCCACTCTGCTAAAGGCATTGATCACCTTCAGGAGTTTGCTGATGCTGTTCTTTGGATCTGATATGTATAAGATCATGTCATCTGCAAAGAGAGATAGTTTGACTTCTTCCTTTCCGATTTGTATCCCCTTTATGCTGTTCTCTTCTCTTATCGCTTGGGCTAGAACTTCAAGCACTATGTTAAAGAGCAGTGGTGAGAGTGGACATCCCTGTCTTATTCCTGAGTTAAGCAGGAACTCCTTGAGTTGTTCTCCATTGAGGATGATTTCTGCTTTAGGAGATCTGTATATTGCTTTTATCATGTTGAGGTATAGTCCATCTATGCCTATTCTTTCCAGGGCTTTGAACATGAAGTGGTGTTGAATTTTGTCAAAAGCCTTCTCAGCATCAATTGAGATGACCATGTGGTTTTTGCGGGTGAGTTTGTTAATGTGGTGAATTATATTTATTGACTTGCTTATGTTGAACCATCCCTGCATCCCTGGGATGAAGCCGACTTGGTCAGGGTGAATTATAGACTTGATGTGGTTTTGTATTCGGTTTGCTAGGACTTAGTTTAGGATTTTTGCATTCAAGTTCATCAGAGATATGGGTCTGTAGTTTTCTTTTTTTGTTACATCCTTGCCTGGTTTGGGAACTAGGGCGATGGTAGCTTCATAGAAGGAGTTTGGGAGCCTTCCCTCTTTTTCTATGTCCCTGATAAGCTTCAAAAAGAGAGGTTTCAGTTCTATAATGAAGGTTTGGTAGAATTCAGCTGAAAAACCATCTGGACCTGGACTTTTCCGTTTGGGGAGGTTCTTGATTACCGATTCAATCTCTGTGATTGTTATTGGGTTGTTTAGGATCTTTATCTGCTCTGGTCTGAGCTTTGGAAGTTGGTAGGTGTCCAGGAATTTATCCATTTCTTCCAGGTTCTCTAATTTAGTGGAGTAGAGGTTTTGGAAGTATGACCTGATGATTCTTCCAATCTCATCAGGATCTGTTGTGATCTCCCCCTTGTCATTTTTTATTTTGTTAATTTGGGCCTTCTCAGTTTTTCGTTTGATTAAGTTGGCCAGGGGTTTGTCAATCCTATTGACTTTTTCAAAGAACCAACTTTTTGATTTGTCTATTTTTTCAATTGTTTTCTTTGTTTCCAAGTCATTAATCTCAACTCTGATCTTAATTATTTCCTTGCGTCTCAAGCTCCTAGGGTTGGATTTTTCCATCTGTTCTAATGACCTTAGGTGTGAGGATAGTTGGTTTATTTGAGACTTCTCTGTCTTTGTTATGAAGGCATTTAGTGTAATGAATTTCCCCCTTAGAACTGCCTTCATTGTGTCCCACAAGTTCTGAAAGGTTGTGTCCTCATTATCATTTGTTTCTAGGAAGTTCTGGATTTCCTGTCTGATTTCTTGTTTGACCCATTCATTGTTCAGGAGCGAGTTGTTCAGTCGCCAGTGTCTGTTGAAATTTTTGGATTCTCTCCCGTTGTTAATTTCTACCTTTAATGTATTGTGGTCTGATATGATAAGGGGATTACATTGATCTTTCTGAATTTGCTGGGGGATGATTTATTGCCCAGTATATGGTCAAATTTGGAAAAAGTTCCATGTGCTGCTGAGAAGAATGTGTAATCTGTGTCCTTAAGGTGGAATGTTCTGTAGATGTCTGTTATCCCTAGTTTGTCTATGGTGCTATTTAGCAACTTTATTTCCCTGCTTGTCTTTTGTTTGGACAATCTGTCTAGTGATGACAGTGGAGTGTTAAAGTCTCCTACTATGATGGTGTTGGCATCTATATCTGCTTTGCTTTTGAGTAATTTATGCTTAATGAACTGAGGGGTCCTTGCATTTTGTGCATACATATTTACTATAGTGATGTCTTCCTGTAGTATTGTTCCCTTGACAAGTAGGAAGTAACCATCATCGTCCTTTTTTATTGCTGTTGGTTTAAAGTCTATTTTGTCAGATATTAGAGTAGCTACACCCTCTTTTTTTATTATTCCCACATGCCTGGAAAATTGTTTTCCACCCTTTTACTCTCAGTAGGCTGCTGTCTTTAGCCATAAGGTGTGTTTCTTGAAGGCAACAGATGGAAGGGTCCATTTTCCTGATCCAACCTGCAATCCTGTGTCTTTTTATAGGAGAGTTGAGTCCATTTACATTCAAAGTTATAACTGTGAGATTTGCTTTAAACCCTGCCATGTTGTAGAGAATATGGAGGTTGGTATCTGAGCTGTTGTTGTTATCTCTTTGGTGTTACTTTGCTTGTTCTCTGTTCCTTTCCTGAGGTCGGATGTTTGTTTGTCTCATCTACATGGTATATCTCATGAAGTATCTTCTGAAGTTTTGGCCTTGTGTTCAAGTAATTGTAGAGCTGGTTAATTTCATGGAATACTTTCATTTCTCCATCTATTATGATGGATAACTTTGCTGGGTACAGTAGTCTAGGTTGGAATCTGTACTTCTTTAGGCCTAGGATCGCTTTGTTCCAAGCTCTCCTGGCTTTTAAAGTTTCTCTGGAGAAGTCTGAGGTGATTCTGATGGATTTTCCTTTATACGTGAGTTTCCTTTCTCTCATTGCTCTAAGGACTCTCTCTTTATCCTTAATACTAGGCATTGTAACTAAGATATGTCTTGGGGTGTTCCTCTTTTGGTCCAATTTGTTTGGGGTCCTCCGTATCTCTTTTAGATGTACAGTACTATCTCTTGCCAAGTATGGAAAGTTTTCTTGTATAATTATGTTGAAAATACTTTCTATGCCCCTAGCTTGGTTTTCTTCTCCTTCTGGGATCCCCATGATCCTGAGATTAGGTTTTTTTTTTTTATGGTATCCCACATTTCCCTTGAGTCTTGTTCACTTGCTCTTTTGAATTTTGTCAAGTTTCTGATTTCTCGCGAATTCTCCTCTATTTTGTCTTCCATGTCTTAGGTTCTGTTTTCCCAGTGGTTAATCCTGTTAGTAAGAGATTCTAGGGACATTCTTATTATTTCAAGATGGTTTTCGTTTTCTGCTACTTCTTTTTGGGTTGTTTCCATCATCCTGTTGAGATGC
>PVHP010000277.1:114144-170471 GCA_004024765.1 Zapus hudsonius
GGTTTGATTTAATTACTTCTTCCTGACAGTCATTCTTATATTTGCAGATGTCTTCAGTTAATTTGGAAAGCTGGTTTTTGATACCTTCAGTTTGCAGGTTTGTCTTTAGTTCTGATATGTCTTTTCTGAAGTCCATTAGGTTCTCCTCAATTATATTAAGCCTGGTGGCAAAGCTAATGAGCTGACTTTGAACTCTTTCGATATGTTGGTCCATCTTTGCTTGCATGACTTACATTAAGATTTCCTCAAGATCTGTACCAGTATGAGCAGGGTTTATTGTCTTGTCTTCCTGGGTCTGCCTCTGCTCACTCTTTGGTAGCATCGTTGTCATTTGGCATGGTTTCCTCAGCTGGTGATATATTCTTGCGTTGAGGTCTGCCCATTTCGATTCCAGTTGAGGTGATTGGTGGGATGCCTTTGATCTGATTTCACTTTGCTAATGTGTTCTGAAAGTACACTGGACTCCATAGGTAGGGTTGGTCACTCACTTGTTTAATCTGTGAGTGTTTGTGCCCTCAGATCACTGGCTGGACTTTGATGGTGATACTGGGGGTACCCTGTTAGAGGAGGGTGTGGGGCTGTGGGGACTAAGTAGGTAGAGGGTGGGGTGCCAGGTCCTATGTAGCCTGCTAGGGAGTACGGGGCCCCTTATAGGTAAGGTACGATGGAGTAGGGTGTCAGCTGCCTGTTACTGCTGCCCAGGGACTATTTATCACATGGGGAAACCATGCGAACCTGGTTGCGGGCCAACCACAGGAGCTGGCGGGCACGTGGGGAAACCGCAGGACCCAGAGCTTGAGGATACCTCAGTGACCAGCGCTTGGGGATTACACAGAATCAGTGGGCTGGGGTACCATGGGGCGCAGGGGTTGGGGAAACTGCGGGGGTAGACAGGCGGGGAAAACCACAGGGGTAAGGTCTCAAGGAAACCTCATGGTTCGGTGTGCAGAAAGTACCACAGAGGAGGGAAGAAAAAGAAAAGGGAAGAGAAAAAAGAGGGAATAAAATAAAATAAAATAAAGGAGTAAACAAGAAAAAAGACTGGCAAAAACCTGAAGGGAGGGGCTGGGCAGACGCACTGGAGATGTTGAGGCCAGGGGGAGGGGCTCTGTAAGAGCCCAGGTCCAGGTCGGCAGGCCAAAACAAACAAATAAAAATAGTACGCAAGGAAATGGATTAGCATGGGCCTGGAGGGGTGGGGCAGATGTACTGGAGGCCAGGGGGAGGGGCTACGTAAGAGCCCAGGTCCCGGTTGGCAGGCAAAAAACAACACAAAACAAAACAAAACAAACAAACAAACTAAAAAGTAAGCAAGGATATAGATTAGTAAGGGCCTGGAGGGGTGGGGCAGATGGGCTTGAGACCTGGAGGCCTAGGGGGAGGGGCCACGTATGAGCCCAGGTCCCGGTCAGCAGGCCGAAAACAAAAATAAAAACAAAAAAATTAAGCAAGGAAATGGATTTGCAAGGACCTGGAGGGGCGGGACAGACGCTGGAGACCAGGAGGATGGGGGAGGGGTTACATAGGAGCAAGAGAAAAAGAAAAGAAGAAAAAAGAGAAAAAAAGAAAAAAAAGTTGAAAATGAGAGACACTCAAGGGCCCAGGAGGGATGGGATAGACGCACGGGACACGCAGAGGGCGGGAGGGACACAGAGGGAACCCGGCAGAGGCCGAGGAAAAGCCTCTGTCGGCCAGCAGGCTGAGGCTGCTCTGGCCGGGCTTGCCGGTTTGTGACAACTCACTGCCTCCAGCAAGTGCTGGTCCTTGATGGAGGCTTCCACTGGTGAGAATCCTGTGCTGGGAAGTGTCTGGAGCTCAGAGTGTGACTGCAGCTTGTGTCCACGACCAGGATCCCTGCTGAAAACCCTGACTCTTGTTTCCCGAGGGACATGGCGTGTCTGCTAGTCAGCCATCTTGAACCGGAAGCCTCATCTTAATTTTTTTTAATATTTTATTCATTTTCAAACGAGAGAGAGAGAGACAGAGACAGAGACAGAGAGACAGAGACACAGAGAGAGAATACCAGGGACACCACCTTGTGGGTCTGGCATATGTGGGTCCTGGGGAATTGAACCCGGGGCCTGAGGCACTAGAGGCAAGTGCTTTAACCACCGAGCCATCTCTCCAGCCTCATCTTAATTTTTTTAAGATGCCAAAGACACAATTTTTTACATGAACAATACAAGGTCCACTTTCAGGCAGTTTGCTCAAAGGGATCTTCACAAATTTTTCTAAACACAAATGTCATGATACCATTTTCAAGTTAGAAGTCATCACTGGCTTTCATCAACAGGAAGGAGCACCAGGGGAGGGGACATAAGAATAATTGTGTTGTTGAGGCAGGGTCTCTCACTGAACCAGGGGCACCCTGTCTCTGCTTCCAGCATGCCACCATGCTGATTTCTCATGTGGGTTCTGGGAACCCTAATTCAGGTCTTCAAATTCTCACGGCAAACATTACCAACTAAGCCATCTCCCCAGCCCTTTTAAAGCATAAAGCCACAGAGCGGGAGATTTGAATTACATCACAGCATGTCACAGCAAATTATAAACCTCGTGGGAAAATCATAAGGCATTCTTTTAAAATAACCAGTGCAGTCAGTGGCGAAAACAAACTATGCCAGGGTGATTGGCTAATTCTGTCAACTTTCAATAACATAACCAGAAGGCCTGAGCTTTATGTTTCCCTCCAGCTAGACAACCTCTGGCTTGTAACTGTTTCCCCTTTGTCATTGAGGTATTGGATCAAAAGGGAAATTCTTGGGACCATGGCGTAGTATCTGTTTGCCTTTTATGGCCTCTCAGACCCAAGGCTAAATACCAGGTGGTCAGCAGTTTGGAAAATTCGTAAGGCATAAGCAGACCTTCTTTATGGCCTCTCAATTCCTGATCCTCCTGCCTCCACCTCCCAAGTGCAAGCATGACAGGCATGTGCTCTCCAGGTTTGTTGATTATAATCTAGATGTGTGTTTATCAAGCTGCACATCCTGATCTGATGAAGGAAAATCAAAGCTTCTTCACTTAGCATTTTTAGCTAAAAATAGGCTAGAATAAATATTAACATTATGCATAGGGCATTGCTTTCTGCTTCATGCACCTGTGCACATGTACAGCAGTGTGTATCCAGGTGTGATACAAGTGCTATTTATTTAGTTTGTTCCCATCAGAAGAACATTTTTAGACATTTCATTAAATGGCCTTCGGCTCAGCTCATTGCTTGAATGATTTTATAATTGCAGAAGGAATTTAAGCTTAAGAAAACATTTTGTTAGCTCCCTAAAAAACTTTTACCAAAAAAAAAAAAAAACTTTTACAATAAAAAAGTTGATAATTCCATACAGGTTTTTGGGAAGTGAGAAAATGAGATTAGAGAGGAAAACTCACTTTAAAATTTTAGTCATCTTGAATGAGCGAGGTTAGTTCTAGAGTGGATTAGAGTAAGAAGCACAAATTCTGTTCTAATTTACGTGTTGGATATGTGCGCTTAGATGTTTTAAGGAACTAGAGAACACATATTCTAAGGCATCGCTTAGGAAACAACTGTGCCCAAGCTGCTATCACTGTGGGTCACTATGGGTCCTCTGTGATTGATGGCTGCTGATGTCACTGCTTCATGTCTCCCTCTTAAAGGAATGCAGATGAATAGCCCTAATTCCTGTCTCATTCCTGTCTCATGTTTCCGTAAATGAGTTCATCTGATTTAATGAAAAGCTAGAGATGTTCACAGAATGAAGGAGTTTCTGTTCACGCCCTGAGCATGTCTCACCTGTGTTTTCAAGGTATGTGATCGTGGAGTGTGAAGATCAAGATACCCAGCAGCGAGATCCCAAGACCCACGAGATGTACCTGAACGTCATGAGAAGGTTCAGTCAGGCCCTACTCAAGGTAGCTCTGCCCATGTGGCTGCTGGCTCTCAATGTGCCCCTTGGGTTTGAGAAGGGCCAAAAAGGAGGTTATCATTTATGGAACATGAAATTACTTGAAATTCAAATTTCAGCGTTCATGTATGAATTACTGGAACATAGTTGCTCGGGCAACACAATCCAGTCTCAAAATCTGTGGTAGTTCTTTTGCAGATGTATTCCATTACTGCTTCAGCCACAGATCAGTAAGCCATTGTTTGCTGCTTAAAGCAGTGTCGTGGTTCGGTCAGCAGAGGGCACATGGACAGTGAAAAGAAAATTACCCATTCGTTTATGACTGTATTATTGCTGTTTCGTGTCTCAGGCCCTTAGAAATTTAAGCCACATCTTACTAAGCACTAAGGCGAGTGCAGGTTTCAAACCACAGGCTTGGATGTCAGGCAGACCTCAGGTCCTCTCTTCCAACCTTACTTCTGTCACTCAACAGAAGCATTGTAGTCCTCTGAGCACCCATTGTCCCATCTTTTAAATCAGAGTTATAATGCTTCTAGGTTCCCTTTCCAGGATAATGGGGAGGATTCAGTGAGAAAATACATAGTATCTCATGAACTGCAATCAATACATCGTGACTTGTATTTTTCCTAAGAAAACATGGTACATTTGGGTATTTCTCTTTGAACAGTAGACCTGTTTGTAGTCTTTTGAGTTTGTATCTTTTTGATTATTTGTTGGATTTGTTTTGCTTTTCAAGGTAGGGTCTCACTCTAGCCCGGGATGACCTAGAATTCACTATGTAGTCTCATGGTGGCCTTGAACTCACAGTGATCTTCCTGCCTCTGCCTCCCCAGTGCTGGGATTAAAGGCATGCTCCCCTGGCTTTGAGTTTGTATCTTTATTGAGGAGATGAGTGGAAGCATTTTGGGTGAGTGAATCTTATCTTGTCACATGATGATTTGTGATTTCTGTAGCATCGTCCTCACTTATGCGTCTGGGACTTTTCAGCTGTGAACAGGTTGGCGGTGCTTACCTAAGACACAGGCTTCTCACCTCCAAATCAAGATAATTAATCTTCTTCTTTTGTGCTTTGTAGAAGTTGACCGCTATTAGGAGAGTAAGGAAAAGATCCCATGCGCTGTTGCGGCCGCTCTGACCTAATGTATAATCACACAGAACTGACTTGCCCTGGCTTTGTCCCCAGGGTGACAAGTCTGTCCGGGTCATGCGATCTCTGCTGGCTGCACAGCAGACATTTGTGGATCGGCTGGTTCATCTGATGAAGGCTGTCCAGCGGGAAAGCGGGAATCGGAAGAAAAAGGTAAGTCATGAGTCTGCTTCCTGCTTCCGGCTACAGTGGCTTGATATCATACAATCCTGCATCGTGACTGCTACCTTGTAACACAGAATCCTACGTCTTTACCATTACCTTGTTGAGATAACAGAGTATACAAACTCATCTTGACATGGGTCCTTCTACGCAGCCTGAGCTAGCCAGGACTTTGCTATGTAGCCCAGGCCTTAAACTCTTGATCTTTCTGGCTCTGCATCCCTAGTGCTGGGTTTACAGACATGAGCCCCAATGCACCTGAGTTTATATGAATTTCTTATGACATAATTATGGAGATACTTACAATCTCTGACTATGTAAGAGCTCCTGTTTTGTAGCTTTGCGTCTGTTGATGCAGCCAGTCCAGTGCTTAGTTCTGTAAAGTAGAGTGTCCTGTGAGGAGTGGGAGGCACAGAGCAGGGACCTGTCCACCATCACACAGCTAGTACCTGTGGGAGCTGTTGCTACAGAAGCACTGTAAGCTGTAGCTATCTGCAATGCTGTTCTATTCTTGTCTTACAGTCTGAGCATTTATGGTGACTTGCAAATATTTTAAAGTTATACAATCAGTTTACAAAGAATTTTTCCCGTTTTATCTCTCTTTGTAATTTGTTCTCCTAGAATGAGAGACTGCAGGCCTTGCTTGGAGATAACGAGAAGATGAATTTGTCAGACGTGGAGCTGATTCCGCTGCCCTTAGAGCCCCAGGTGAAAATCAGAGGCATAATCCCAGAAACAGCTACTCTGTTTAAGGTAACCAATGGAATCCGATTGACACTACTACCACATGGCAGGGACTATTTAACAAATGTTAGGTAAAAAGGTGCCTTTTAACATTGCTGATTAACATCCTTTGTATTATGATTATGAAGACTTTTTAATGAAATTTTAAGTTTTATTTTTGACTTTTCATTGAGAACCTCCGTACATACATACAATGTACCTTGACAGTTCCCTCCCGGTATCTTCCTGAATCTCCCCTCCACTGAATCACCTCTTTCCAGCTAGTCTTTCTTCTGTTTTGATGCCATCCTTTTTTTTCTCCTATTATGAAAGTCTCAAATAGTCAGCATCAGCCACTGTGAGGTCATGCATGCCATCGTCACTCTGTTTGGAAGACAGTATTGTAAGCACTCCTCCTCGTCCTTGGCTCTTGAATTCTTTCTGCCACCTCTTCCATAATGGTCCATAAGCCTTAGGGTGTGAGATAGAGATGTCTCAGTGCTGAACACGCCACTGTCACTTCTTATTAGTACTGGGGTGAGTTTTGAAACTCCCCAGTGGTCACCGCCATCTGAAAAAGAGAAGCTTCTCTAACCAAAACTGAGAGTAACATTAATACGTGGGCATAAAAGTGTATTTAAAGGACAGTTTGCTGGGCATTTTATATCCATGAAGTCAGACAGTAGTGGTAGATTCCTCCCTAAGGCTCATGACCTCCCAAGCAATAGGCTTTTGATTAGGTTTTCAGGATCAGTCATAGATTCCCTCCCGTAGAGCAGGTCTCCAGTCCAGTAGAGAACAGTTGGTTCTGCCGTAACAGACATGCCACCATGCACCAGGTGGCACATTTGTCCTGACTGGACAGCCATAAAACTTGCAGGGTGCAGTGCTGGTTAAGACTATCGATGGCTTTCTTTCCCCAACAAGCTGCATAGCTCTTTCCAGTGTCATGACAGCTAGTTAACAGGGAGGAGGCTTCCAGCTCAGCCCAGCTTCATTTCTCCGTGTGCTACAGCCCAGACGTGCTGTCTTCAAGCAAGAGAGTCTTTCCATCTAATTCCAGTGGTCAACCAGGAGCCTTAGCCTTAGCCTTAGCCTGTAGTGTTTTGGGAGCATCAAAGGCCTCCATTACAAACAACTTGCTGGAAGATATCCAACCCCCGGCAATAAAAATTTTTTTTTGTAGCTCTCTATGGTACTTCTGTTCAAACTTTTTTTTAAAGCATATATAGTATTTAGCAAAGAAGTATCTATGTTTTATTCATAACATTTTTAATTTTGATCAACCATCCTCTCACATCCTCTCCTCTGACCCCACTTAAAACATGGAGTTTTATTTTTAATATTTAATTTGTTGGACAACATTCAGTCACAATGTTGTCCACATAGAACTCTCTTTTCTGTTGTTGTTTTGTTTTCTTGCAAAGCTTACACCGTGCATTCGGTTCATAAGTCATGTAACCATGTAACACGAGGCCCAGTTCCTTTCTCAGCTCTGTGCCTCTTCCTTTTCCAAGTAGCCTTTCTTCTTGTTCCTAACTGGTGCCCCTTACTTTCTTTAGGCTTGCTGCCAAGTGCACATGTAAGGTAGCAGCAAACCCACCCAGTGCCCTCTGTAGTGGGTCCATGCTGTGGGTTCTGTGATTCTAGCAGAGCAAAGGCATAAGTTGCATTGAATGTTACTTTGCATCACATGAGGAAGGATCATAGAACAACGGCTCATATAACTACAAGTCTTTGTAACATGAAATAGTGCGGAAGGTATGTTAGGGTGGCTGGTTGCAGGCAAGCTCACACAGCTGATACATGACTCTCAGTAAACAACATACATCATGGGTAGTTTGTAGTCTTTGAAAATGTCTTCAGATTCCCTCTTCATTTTCCCTTTCCCCACCGTCCACCTTTTACCTCCTTGAGACTGGATGTCATGAGGTCCAGGGTGGCCTCCAGGCAGTGATCTGCCCACTCTCTCCATGCCCACACACAACTGTTTTGTTTTGTTTTGATCCCAGGGTCTTGAACAGCATGCCAGACAAATGCCTTAACTTTAAATATTTCTTACAGTTTATTTAATTGGTTTTAAAATTTTGAATTAGGGAAGATGGCTTAGGGTAGTGTTTGCCTTGCAAACTTAAGGACCTAAGTTCAATTCCCAGAACTCATGCAAAACTGCCAGGCATGGTGACACATGTGTAATCCCTGCATTGGGGAGGGAGGATTGGGCAGATCCAGCCTCCTGGACAAGCTTCAGGCAGAGGCAGTAGGAGACCCTGTCTAAAAAGAAAGGTGGGTGGCACCTGAGAGTAATGGCACCGAGGTTGTCTTCCAGCACACACTCATGCAAGTATGTGTGCACACGCATGTGCACACACACACACACACAAAAAAAAAAAAAAAAAAAAAAAAACAGTTTGAAAATAGTGGTATAGAACAGAGTGTCAACATTCCTACTTCATATGTGCATTCCATGTGGCGAGAGCCAAGGTTCTGGGGTAGTTTACAGTGTAGTTAGATTCAGGGAGCCGAGGTTCTGAGGCAGCCAACTGCTTTTCTCCACGAGGCAGCCTGGATGGGCCCTGCTGGGCACCTGGGTGTCTACCTGTGCCAGCATTTCCTCCTGTGTGGAGTTGGACTTCATCCCTTGTTTCCATCCTGATTGAAGGAAGGCACCGTTATTTTCTTCCAGAGTGCCCTGATGCCCGCTCAGCTGTTCTTTAAGACAGAAGATGGAGGCAAATACCCAGTTATATTCAAGCATGGGGACGATTTGCGCCAAGATCAACTTATTCTACAAATCATCTCACTCATGGACAAGGTGAGTATTGTTTGATTTTAGAAACTGAGGTGTAGCATATCTGCATTTACTGAGACAGAAGTATTTCCGTAACTCAGTTACAATGATCTAACTCATCCACTTGATCTTGGACAGGTTTTGTCCCTTCAGAGAGGTTCTCGTGATGTGTGACAGTGTATGTATTTCATGGAATCTTTTTCCCAAATGAAGTTCTCACAATGTCAGACTTGGAGATTTCAATTAAGTCTTTTAGCTCTTTAAGAAAGAACCTTATTCGTGTCCCTGGCTTTTACAGAGCCTGTTTCCCACAGTTCTCTGTTTCTACAGCACTCTGTGTTCAGAAAGGTCAGCATAAACAGCCAGAAGAACACTGGTGTTTACTATGACAAGTTAGAATTGCCTACAGATCCACCTGACCTCATGGAACACCTCTACAGAACGTGTCAATGAAACTGTGAAGGTCTGCTGCTTCACTTACTGTGTTTCATCTCTTACTCCAAAGCTGCTGCGCAAAGAGAATCTGGATCTGAAGCTGACGCCCTACAAGGTGCTGGCCACGAGCACCAAGCATGGTGAGTCTAGTACACCACACCTCACAAGGTGCTGACCACCCACACCAAGCAAGTGAGTTTAGTACACCACACCTCCCAAGGTGCTGGCCACGAGCACTAAGCACAGGGAATCATGAGTGGGTGGTTTTCAGTTCCATGGCATATACCCTTTTAAATTAAATGTCTTATAAGATGGAATTATTTATATGTCACTTAAGACTAGCTGAAGTGTTTTTTTTCTTTCCTCTTGACCTTCTGTCTCTTTCATCTCTTCTTCCCTCCCTTTCTTCCCTCTTTCCTCACTTCCTTCTTTTTCCTGTGTTCCTCCTTCTTTTCTTCTTCCCTTCTGTCCTCTTAGTCCTCATCTGTTTTTACTTCTGACATGATCAGAGTATATGCTACCTTTCATCAAACTGGCTGTTGTTCGCAGTGGTAGCTTTATTGTAATCTGTCCTGTGCCATCCCATTGAGAGTGACTGTCACCAGCAAAGTTGTCATCTGTGCTCTGTTTGTGAAAGCCACTCTGAAAGTGTCTGCCACCTGTGTGTAGAAATGGAGTCACCCAGGAAGAGTCTGTAAGAATGCCTGGCGGATGCTTGCTGTCACTTCTGTAGGTCTGTCCTTCTGTCTGTAATGCTTCTTAGAAACATAGTGACCAACCTTGTCACCCTGTGTATGACCACTCCCTAGTCCACGATGGCTCCTCTCCCTGTCTGCACAGGATGGTCTTCCTAAAGGAGAATATGCTCTGCTTGACTGTCTCTCAGAAGCTTATTTCTAGCTTGCTGTGGGGACAGAGACACCAAAGCTTTTCCTATCCTTCACGTTGTTGCTCTCTGGAGCCTTCTCTGTCACTGTGTCTGCTTGGTTGTTTGGTAAACATTGAATTGATCTCTCTGTCTGTGTCTGTCTGTCTATCTTTATTGTCTGTCTGTCTCTATCTCTCTTCCTCTCTCTCTCTCTCTATCTCTCTCTCTCTCTCTCTCTGATGCATTATCTCTTAGTTTTCACATGCATACCCATCAAAGTGCTGCCTGTTAGCTTTTTGTTCTTCAAAACTGCTTCAATGTCTGACATCCTTCAATACCTTTGGATGCACATCTCCTCCTCAACTCCCTGGTGCCTCTCATTCCCAGTGTGTGCCCCATGAGATTGACAAGCTCTGCGATATGTAGTCTGTGCCAAATGTGTGTCTATACTTATGTGGCATAGTTCTTGCTGCATGGAAGAAAAACAATAAATCCCAGGAAATGAGTTAATCCCACAGACATGTGTGTGATGGAAGAGCAGATAAGACATTTCTTGCTGTGCAGGTTTGTCCTCTGCCCACAGATTGTTAACAGTGTCAAGTTCACCCAAACCACATCATGATTGACAGAATCCTGAAATACTATTTCTCATTCACCTTTTTTCATATATTTGTCAATTTATGCTTTTATGCACCCCCTCTCTCTTTTGCATAGTTTTCTAGTTCATTAGTCTTTGAAAGAGCTTATACACCCCTCTGTCATTTTCAGGAAATGACAAGATGGAACACTAGACAGAAAGAACCATACAGACAGCTTTGGGCTTAAGTAACTACATTCCAGAGCTCCAGATTTCTTGGAGGGATTTTAAATTTGCACAATTTTTCAGTGTACCTGTTATATGGTTACAGAAGGAAGAAATGCTTAGAGCTAGATTTAAGTGTGGGCTGTTGCATGTGTCCCTCGTGATCCCCAGTAGAAGTTCAGTTTAGACTTCCTGAAAGCACCAGGGTTAAAGTGAAGCTAACAGGGTGCTCACAGATGTCCCCACTGTGGAGAGCAGGTCCATGAGCAGGTGCCTTGACTTCCGCCCCTTACCCAGTACGTACTTAACGCAGTATGTGTGTCTGCACAGGCTTCATGCAGTTCATCCAGTCGGTTCCTGTGGCTGAGGTTCTCGATACAGAAGGAAGCATCCAGGTACAGTGTCAGCTTTCAGTACTTAGCTCCACAGCACATATGTTCTCTTGGTCTTCTGAAGAGTGTGCATTCACAGTGAAGGCCTTCTCACCCTTCTCTCCATGTGGTTGGTAATTCTGTTATTCAGTGGATCTCAGCCCTTTGAACAATGCAGAGCACATGGTAGGGAATCAGTTTTTACCTGGAGGACAAGTAAAATAAACGTCCATGGTAACTTCATTCTCCAGAGTATGAAAATAATGCAGCGTATTATTTTTGACGATTTAATTGATAACCACTTTCGGTCATTTTCAATTTTTGTTCTTATTCAGGCAGTCCTACACTGAAATTCATCCTCAGATATTCCTCAGATATCTTAATACAACTGCACCCATATGATGGCAGTTTATAAATTTAGAAATTTTTTGATTAGTGAGGAATTACGCTCAGTTTGTCCTCTTAGAGGAGAGCATTAGGAGGCCTGTGTGTGAATTCTTCTGGATCTTACTGTGTGCTTCTTGCATCCATCCCTTCAATGGTGGTGCCGCCAAGGGCTGGGTCTGTGGGCTCGCCTAGCATCATGTGCTCATGTGTTCACGGCTTGATTTTTGACCCTGTCCTTTCACTATGGTTTTTAAATGAGAACCCCTCTTGTGTATACCGACTCTGGATCTCATCCAGTCTGTGTAAACACTTCAGCCGGGTCATTACCTTAAACTCTAGCTTCAAAATAGCTTTACCTTTTGTGTTTTCCCTGCTGCTCATCTTCCCGCTCTTGGTAGGTCAGATTTTAATTCTCTATCTCTCCTGAGGTTCCTGGCGCATTTTCCTGGTTGCTCACATATATGTGTAGGGTTTAGGAAGATGGCTCAGCCTATAAAGTGTGTTGGGCCAACATGAGGACCTGGGTTCAGATCCCTGATACCTGTATAAAGTTTCTGGGTGGCTGTGGCAGCCCAACTATAATCACAGTGCTGGGGAGGAGGAGATAGCATATCCCTGGGGCAGCTGGCTGACATGGGCTGAATAGGTTCACATAAGGGACCCTGTCAATAAGGTGGAGAACAGTCACAGAAGTCATCCGTTGTCTACCTGTCTCTGCCCTCTACATGCTTGCATGCCCACATGCTCACACTCGAGTACCTGCACATGTGAACATACACACACCACACACAAACACAAAAAATACGAGCAAGTTCTTATTTATTCCTGCTGTGAATTTCTTGTTCACGTCTTGCCCAGGTTCCTATGGGCTGTTTTTATTTTCCTTAGTGATTTAGATGAATGCTTTCTACATTCTGATCTGGTGGTTTACCCTTCAAGAGCTGAGTGAGCACATAGCATAACCCTGTTTCAACAGTTGAGTTGAACTTCAGCATCCCCGTGTGAAGGAGTGGGTCTGGCTGGTAGTCCAAGGGGAGAGGCATGGATCAAGCTGCATCTAAGGGGAGTGTGGAACAGCAGTCTTTCCCAAGTGTGTTCAGAATGTCTGTACACTCAGGCATTACTGAACTACCGTCATTTTATTCAGTTAGCATCCAACTGTGTAGTCACTGAGTTTGGACTGGACACTTGTTTGGTGGTCACGATTTACAATTTCAGAAGCCTGACTTGTTTAAATGCACAGAATTCTCAAACGTGACTTGTTCCTTTCAGAACTTTTTTAGGAAGCACGCACCAAGTGAGACTGGGCCAAATGGTATCAGTGCTGAAGTCATGGACACTTATGTTAAAAGTTGTGGTAAGGTCTCCTTCGGTTATTTCCCACTGACATGTTTCAGTAAAGAGAAGGCCTTTGGTAAGACAAGGGCAAAATGTTAACTATTGGTGATGGAAGTTGCTGGTGTTTTGACATCGTCATAGGAAGAAGGAGTGAGCACTGCCCTCAGTCATTAGGACTGTGGAGCCTAGTCCCTGTTCTGAGTAACCACAACTAAGTAGACTATGGGAAACCCCTCAGTAAGAAATCCGTATTTGTTTGTGAAGCAAACAGTGCTGTATCTTGGACTTAGTCCATTCTTACAAAGTGAGGAGTACTGTGCTCTGGGGACTCAGATGTTTTTCTGTCATATTTGCCTGTCTTCAGGAAGCATATATTCCTAAGAATTATTTTTTATTCCTGTAAGGCATGTTCTTGTGACAAATTGTTTATGGTAGAATTAAAGAGTTACTACTAGAATTGAGCCCTGAATAATATGATATATAATAGTTGTACCTATTTTATTTAAATATATCTAGAACGAGACTTAGAATAGCAGATTGCTTTCAGTGTGTAACATAGGCGTTTCGTATGTTCTTATACCTTTTTATCTCTGTTGCAGCTGGATACTGTGTGATTACATATATCCTTGGAGTTGGAGACCGGCACCTGGATAACCTTCTGTTAACAAAAACAGGTAACAAGGCACAAGTGTGTGGCAGATTTTACCCCAGAATCTACTAGAAACATACATGGAAATAAAATACATATAAATATATCATTCTTCACAAGGTGCATCTTATTCTAACTTCAGATCCATTCTCTAAACCTAAAGCCCCCCGCCCCATCCATCTAGTTCTTTAATTTCCGATTGAATTATCCCATGACTTCCTTTTCTACCTGCCTGCCTCTCCCTCTGTCCCATGGCTCTGTCCTTGTGTCTCTCTGTAATGCATGCCTGTCCTCTCACCCTCTGTATCACGTTGTGTTCTTTATTTTTGTGAAAGTATTTCTTTATATTGCCTGCTGCTCAGTACTCTATGACAAATGAAGAGCGAGGAGGGAGGGAGGGAAAGGAAAAGAGAGACCGTAGATCAAGAAAATCTTCAAAATTCTCAGTTCACAGCACTGGTGACACAGCTCAGTGGTGGAGCATTAGTATAGGATTTCCTAAGTCCTGGATTTAATCAACAGCAGTTCAAAACTATCAACCCCCTCCTGCAAATCACTTAAAAATTATATTACATAAAGAGGCTGGTTTTGGAAATTGAAAGTATAATGCATCTCTTAACTTCCAAAATATTATAGTCATTAGTTGAATTTTTGTTTCAGCTGCCTTAATTGGAAGTCAGCTTATTTAAACTGATTTTTTTTTAATATTTATTGTCCATAATAAGTTACATTATTTAGTGGGCAAACCATGCGTTGTTATCCCGACTTCCCCAATTCCCCCCCTCAGTAAATCAGTAAAAAAACTGATTTTTTTACTTGCTTTTCTACAGAGAGTATGTTTCAGTGCTGTTATTAAAAATGCCTCAAATGTTATCAGCTTTTTCCTTGTGTATTTTGGGTCCATTATGCCTTTTATACAGAGTTGGTACCATATTGAAATTGAGCATTTTTGATTCTCTTATGAAACTCTATTCTCAACAAAATTTTCTCCTGGTCTTCAAATAAAGCACCTGTCTCTCTTGCCACCTTCCAGCAAAGGAAGGCCGAGTGTGACTCTGCTCTGCATCATGGTTATTGTTAGTGGTAACCAAATGTCCTCTGCCCTCTCTGCAGTTAGTTCCCTGAACGAGAGATGGTGCAAGGAGACACCACATTTAATTGGCTGGTGTCTTTTGGGGACTCAGTGTCAAAAACTGTTTCCTCCTTTGAGCATAGCTGCCACAGAGCAGGACCTATCCAAGAATTCTAGTCATGTGTGACATTAAATGACTCACCGAACTAGAGGAATGTAGTCTCTCTCACATAAATGCCCCAGTTTCCTTTTGCTTTAGCTGCTTAGATTAGTGCATGTTTCCTTGGGTAGGCAGCAGAGGGCGCTGTTTATCCACCATAGAAGAATGGCCTTGCATTTCCATTGTCTGGGTGGCCATGTGGTCAGTTATGACATTGGTTGTTTTATTTTTTATGTAAATTTGGAGTGAATGCTGTTTCGCTTTTTACTGAGTTACTATTCCATTCTTTGAAAAATCAAAAGGTTACACATTTAAGCTGTGTCGAGGGATTGGAAAATTGATTCTTGCTTTTTTCTGTCTGATGTTGAAGCCTTAAGAGGTTTATTCAGGGCAATCAACTGTGGTAGGGCTTAAACGAGTTTCAGTTAGCCTAACTCCAGAGAGAGGTTTATGTTTTTGTTCTCTTTTTTAAATGATGAGAAATCAGAGGGATAACGAAACATCCAGCTCATTGCTCACAGTATACCGACTACAGTAGAATCCGTGTGTATGTAACTGAAGTGTATTCTCAGTGCAGACAAGTGGCCTGGGTGTCTTTACCAGCAGAAGCTGATGAGAACAGCCCCTCATTGTCAGGGAGTCGAGCTGGGCGTCTGTGTGGACACTGCACCTGCACATGACCCATTTCAAGGCTGCTGTGAGGAGCTCGGGGTGAAGAACTAGTCATTTTGGCAGGACGGGTCCTCTGAGCAGCTCTGTCCTGACAGTGCTGTCCAAGGGAACTTCTCTGCTTCTGTGATTCCACGAAGAGTCTCCTGTAACAGTGGGAGACAGGATAGGTGACCTCATCTCTGTCTTTCTAAATGTAAACAGTTCTAGAACCTTCCTCCTGGTGCTGCAAGGCTGACAAAGTGCTGTGGTAGAAATGTGCTTGGTACTGACACACGGTGAAAGTCCCCTGAGTGCCAGCCATTGGGTTGTAATTTTTAAAGAGTGCCTGCCTTTTTTAGGGTCATGGAACTTATAATGTTAGCAATAGGAAAACAGTTAATGTATTTCAGAAATTCTTTCTCCTACATTTAAAGTCCATATTCCTGTAACAGTCTGCTGCCTTAACTTAATAGTGTAGCAAGGGTCCTAAGAAACACCATTAATTGGATTAAATAATGTCTTTTTCTGTATTTTAGGTCAACCTGATGTTTTAAAACTAGAGTATATGATGTTAAATTTTCTCAGGGTACAGTACAGTTTTTTATTATTCAGAAACACCAGACATGGTAGCATACGCCCTTATTCTCAGCATTTGGAAGGCAGAGGTAGGAAGATAGCTGTGAGTCCAAAGCCAACCTGGGACTACAGATTGAGGTCCAGGTCTGCCTGGGCTAGAGTGAGACTCTACCTTGAAAAAACAAAGATATACACACACATGTTTATTTATTTCAGACTTTTTCATGGAAAGCTCCTAGGGTGTATTCCAATGATGCGTCCTCAGGTGTTTATATGTAAGTTACTCCATCTGGTAATTAGATGCATGTAAGATGGACAACTACTCACCTACTCTACTTCCTGTCTGGGGTGTAAAGGAAAGGAACCCGTCATGATTGAAGGATATAGTGGAGAGTTGCTTTTAAAATGAGAATGTGTTTAGTGCCATTTTCCACCCTGAGAGAGCCCAGGAAAATGTTTCCTCTCTGGCAGGTGGCCTTGTTGGTGTGTGCATAAGAGAACTGGCCATGCAATCTCTGCTTTCCCTGGACTTTTTTTTAAATATTTTATTTATTCATTTTCAACGAGAGAGAGAGAGAGAGAGAGAGAGAGAGAGAGAGAGAGAGAGAGAGAGAGAGAGAGAGAGCACCAGGGCCACCACCTTGTGGGTCTGGCTTATGTGGATACTGGGGAATTGAACCCAGGGCCTTAGGCACTGGAGGCAAGTGCCTTAACCACTGAACTATCTCACCAACCCTTCCCTGGACTTTTGAATCTTTCTTGCTCATCCTTTTAAGTCTCTAACAATTACGGCTTGTCTTCATATGGATTGTTTTCTTGACAACATTCTTTAAAATCTCTATATTCTTTTGAAAGTTCCTAAAATATCCAGTATCAGGAAGTCTTGTGCTTACTGAGCCTTATGAGAGGGATTTTCACAGCAAGAACAGGAGACCAGTTGCTCAGGTTCCATCTGTTATCAGAAAGCAGAGGATGAGCAGGAAGTGGAGCCCTGGTGTAAACCTTGAAGGCCATTCACCAGCTGGGGACTCAAGTGTTCAAACATGGTGTGTGGGGGGAGAGTATTTTACTTTCAAACCACAGCATACATGTAATGTTCATTTCACCCCAGTCTCTTAGCAGTTGCCTTATAGCAAGATTCTAGGACAGAGAGGCAGGACTGAAAAGAAAGAATTTCCTTCCTTCCCTCCTTCCTTCCTTCCTTTTCCTCCCTCCCTCGCTCCCTCCCAGCCAAAGCTCTCTTCAAAAAGGGAAAACCCTGGAACTGGGAATCCCTTTGAGTGGGTCCCAAGACTCTGCTTTTATCTCCCTCCTGGTTTCCTGTCTTGGAAATGAGGGATGGGGAATTTAGCTCATGCCCCCTACACCACCCCCTCGCCAAGGCACATAAGGCAGTGACCTGCAAAACAGCTGGCCATTTTCTGAACATTTTTTCTCCATCCTTTCCTAACTTCTGCTTTTATGCTTATTCTACCTGGTGGTCAGTTAAAAAAGTAGAGTGAACGCTGTCTACATGCTGTTTGCATTCCTATTCCCCTGTGGTAGAGCACTCCCCTGGACCCATTACCCATATGCCCAAGCCCCTCAAAAGTTCTCTTAGAAGGGGCAACAAGACAGAATGAATATAGTTTTGAGATTGCTTATATTTAATTATTAGATAAAATTGAAATTTAAAAACAAGCTCCACCATTAAATATTTTTAGTTTCAGTGGCATCTGTTCTCTTTAAGAACTGCGGATATCTTTAACTAGGGTTTCAGAGATAAGTTTGTGTCACTTATGCAAATACCAGGAAAATTTAATTAGCACATCACTTCCTATCTCAAATTAGAGACAAAAGAAAGTAATTATAGTCATTAATTGGCTTGTTTTATATACATTTTACCTCTTGACTCTTCAGTATGATATTTATAAATGAGCACACTTCATGAATTTCTTTATTTTATAAGGTGCATTTTTAAACCCTTACAAGTTTCATTAGCAGACGATAGCTTCTACAAAGCCATTCCTTTTAGTATATATGAGGATGAATTCTTAAAACATTGACAGCTTCTTTTTAAAATAATGTATTTTTGAATTTGTAAAACATAGTGACAGTTCATTGTTATATTCCAAGTCATCTATTCCTTATAATTGAGCCAGAATCTTTTCTGAGAGTTTTCTTACAAGAATAGAAATGTACCCTTGGTTTGCAAGCAGTGATGCCTAGCAGGCGTAGAATTCCCGTAACACTTGTAATGAAATGAGGGAAGAGAACTAGACTATTTTCCGTTAGTATCATGACACCTTTTAATAAACTAATATTACTGGTCGTGTGAGGCAGTGAAGGAAAAAGACAAATCTTATACTTGTGCATGTGTATTGCCAGCCAAGACTCCATTGACACACGGGTCTTGGACCTTGCACTAATCCTAGTGAATTGAAATGTGGCCTTGGGCCTTGAGAGACTAAGAAATGGTGAGTTCTGCACTTCCCAGACCCCTTCCTTTGAATCTGGTCCCACACTGCCTCAGTCAGAGCCTTCCCTTATGAGTCTTCTGGAGTGGTCTGTGGGTCCCCCTGGTCCTTCCACTCTGTTACAGAAGACTGAAGTCCGTGGAGGGGTGGAGGAGTTCAAAAAGGAGGGTTGTTTTGTTTTGTTTTGTTTTCCTTCTGCCTTGCACACCCCATACATGCAGTCTACCTGGAGCATAAGACAGTTGGTTTCAATCCTGAGCCATATATAGGCCTCTTGAATGAAAATGGAGCTCTCATAGGGACATATTGACAGTCTTAAATGTGTACCACATAAAACCTGATGTTGTCTTCTTGTGTGTCTATTTTTACATCATTATAAAATGAAAACAGATTTATAGACCAAATCAGTGCTATAAACTAGTACAGTTTAATTCAATAGTACTAATATGCATGAGGATTGTATGCCGTTGAAACTGCCCTGTCGCTCCCAGGGTGGCTCCTTGCTGAGAGAATCAGGTTGCAGGGCTCTCGCTGGCCTGCCCCACGTAAGCATGCTCACAATTCTGGTGAACCACTGTAAACCTACTTGCTTTTCTGGAAGCTCTCATATGACTTCCGGGTGTAGGCTGCCTCTGACTTACGATGAAAAAAAAAAGATAGGCAGTCATTCCAAACTGCACTTTGAATATTTAGTTTTGATCTTTTTCTGCCATAGTATGCTCTATAATTCACCCTCCCTCATTTTGCTGGACCACAGCTCCCAGCCAGCCAGGCAATCCTGAGTGTGAACAGCAGGTGCTCAACAGCATTGGGTGTTGCAGGGCTGAGATGTCTGGTAGGTCAGGTGCAGTCAATATAGTTTCACTCATGATATTCTCAACTTAGAGTATAGCCAGGGAACATCTGCATAGCCAGCTGGCAACATTAGCATGGCTTTACTGTCTGAGCCTAGCCCAGACCCTGAAACCAGAGTTCCCAAAGGACTGAGTGGGGAACATGGTGTTCTGATGGCCTCTGCTGTCTTGTAATTGATCATGGAAAGGAAGGGGGCAAACAACAAACCTTTTCATAACAATTGTGAAGCTTTTTGAAGAAACTGTCTGACATCAGCAGTGTTAAAAGCTGCCTGGGCCTTAACTGGAATTATGATGTCCTTGATCAGATGCAGAATTGGCACCTTGAGAGCTCCATGTGCTAGGAATGGTCCAGGTTTCAGGATATAATAATAAAATATGACTCTTGGTTTTAGCACCTACTGGCTCATTAAGAGTTCAGTGGGTGAGGAAGATAAGTGATGGAATGAGTTCCAGGCATCCTTTCAATGGGTTGAAACTGCTTCCAAAGGGTGCTGTGTGTCGGGGGCAAAAGCCTGTGGGGGCCTTTGGAGGCACACCCTGGCTTAGTCTTGGACGGCACCTAACAGTCTGCCAAGAGGGACTTGGCTTAATGAGTTTCAGGAGGTAGTCCTGATTAAGCTATTTGCACATCATGCTCACAGGTTCTTATCATAGACCAATAAATAGCTCCCTGATTGGCAAGGAGCTCTCTCTATATATTCTGTAGCATATCTGCAGGAGAGATATGAGCAATGAGGTAAGAGGTATGAGGTATGACCAATGAGATCTGAGAGAGCAATAAAGAGAGAATGTGCATTCTTCCACCCATATGCGGTATGTATGTGTTTGTGTGTGTGTGTGTGTTTTATCATTGTCCCCGCGGGCGGTGGGCAGTGACAGCTGTGAACTAGAGGCGTTGTCCAACTGGGCTGTTACTGCCCATGTCTTGGGAGCAAAGCTATTTCCCCTCTCTCTAAGTGCCTGGGTGCTTACCTAACTGTCACTCCTATCTCACCTCCCAAGGTACCATCCACGCCAAAAATACCCATTTCAAAAACAAAGGCCCACAAGATTTTGACCAGTTCTTCATTTTAAACAAGGCTGATGTCTGAGTAAGTGGGAAGTTGGGTTTCTGTGTAACTAGCTGGAACGTGAGCACCTGTGTAGTTGTTAGAATGGACATCCTCACGCTACCTACTTTTTGGCTACAGAGACCAGTAACCCAGGTTCTGCACAACTGTGTCGGTGCAGAGATGTGTAGTGGGATTTTCTCTCCTCTTACATTTTCTTGCCTCTTGAATACTGATAACTGTCTGCATAGACATGAAGTAAGTTAATATCATGATTGCCCACCTGACTTCTCTTTAACCCTCTCACCTTGTCAGACTCTTAAGGTCTTTCTCATGTTCAAAGTTACGTAAAGCTTCCAATTGATTTCACCATTAGTGTTCTTCCTCTGAGAAAGATGCTGGGTGTGGCAGAAAGTCAGAGGTCACCTTCTCCCTTCCATATGTGATGATGCTGCTTCCTGTCAGCTCTCACCCTCGATACAGTTGGCATGTCGATGTCAACTCAGGGTGCTCAAGCATCTTTAAAGAGGTCGTTAAGATGGATTTTTACCAAAGCTCAGAATTTTTAGTGAAATTTGATGTGTTTAAAATAAATACTTGTAAACAGTTTTAAGAGACCTGATGGTAGAATAATAAATGGATGGCTTGCTTTAGTTTTGAAAATGGTTTTCTCCTATAACTTAATGGCATGCCCTCCAGGAGAAGTCAATGCAATAATAGTAGGGTTCTTTTTATTTTTATTTTTTTGTCTGTTTGTTTAGTTATTTTGCTTGACACACCCATCTCTGTAACTCTTTTGTGAATAGTAATGTTGGTGGCAAGTAATATTTAAAGCATTTGCTGTGTACTAGGTACTGTGTTGTTAGTTGTGTTCTCTGTTCAATTTTCCTTATGAAGTATTATCAATATTATCCTACTTATAATTTAGAAAGTGAGCTCTGGAAATAGTAAGCACATTGTCAAGGTCATGTACTTGAACAAGTAAGACACGAAAGATTCTTCTGTTAGCTGTGCTCCTGATTGCAAGTACCCTTTACTATCTCTCACAGTTACATAACAGAGCCGCCATGTTTGGGTTCCTAATGTTAACTGGTTTTGAGAGCTGTGGAGCCTGAGTCAGATCAACCAACATCCTGGGAAGTCAGCATCAGTCAGGAATTTTTTTGAGTTCCTAGACTCTGCTTTCTGAACTACAGCGCCTCTATGCTTGGTGACTGTCAGGTCATACAGCTCTCTGTTTATTCTTGTTGGGCCTGCAACCCTGACTAGCTGCCTCATTCCTAATCCCTGTCATTGATGTGCAGCTAGTGAGTGGACAGATGCGTGGAAATGGTTAGATGAAGCTAACAATATGATTTGAAATTGGACCAATTTTTTTTTCTGAATGGCTATAAAGATTTCATCTCAATAATATTTCAATGAAAGAAGTGTGGTCTCCATTACATAAATAACAGTTCACTGAGTGTAAGACATTTATACTGATTTCTGCTCTTCTAAAGTTGTCTGGACTTTAATTCTCTTTGATTCTGGAGTCCTAAATATAGCAATGATGCATTAAGAAAATGTTTTTTATCTGCAAGCAGAGAGTGAGTTTGTGTGCGTGCCATACACCAGGGGCTTCTTTCCACTAAAAATGAACCTTGGACCCATGCCCCACTAGGTTTATTTGGCTTTATGTGGGTATGGGGGAATTTAACCTGGCCTGACAGCCTTTGCAAGCAAGCACCTTTAACCATGAAGCCTTTTCACCAGCCCCAAATCTGTTTTTATATTAATATTACTAGGGGATAATTTTAAACTTCTAATTTCAAAGAATACTCCTGATAGCACTTTGAAGAGCACTGCAGACTAGGAGGTCTCAGCCATGATCTGCTGAACTCCCATCTTTTATGAAGAAATGCTTACATTGATTATGTGATATACCTTCTGCCCGCTTGGTTAATTCTGGAAATGGTTCTTGTCAACATCCAGGCAAACTCTTCCACATAGACTTTGGATACATTTTGGGCCGAGACCCTAAGCCTCTTCCTCCTCCAATGAAGCTGAATAAAGAGATGGTGGAAGGAATGGGGGGTACCCAGAGCGAGCTGTACCAGGAGTTCCGGAAGCAGTGCTACACAGCGTTCCTCCACCTGAGAAGGTGAGGCGAGTGCTTCTCACAGAGAACTATGGTAAATGTGTCTTACAGACATGGAGACTGGACATCTCTTTAGTTTGTGTTAAAAATCTTTAGTCACCCAGACATGAACTGATCTTATGATGCTACCTCCTTCACTGAGCACCTCTGTTCAGATCACCTGTGGTGCTAACTCCCAGAGCCATGTATATGGGAGAGCAGTGCGTGATTAAAGGAATGAAATTATAAAGATAGAAATGGAACAACTTTGAAAGGCTTTTATTACTTTTCACAAGAAAATGAGTAATTTAAAACAGGGTTGCAGTGTTTAGCTATTATTGTAAGTTTAATAAGTAGCTTGGGACCAATTTGGTTGTAAGACTTGGTCACCTAGACACTTTCTTTAGAATCCTTCTGGAATTTCCTGGGCAGTGTGAAATGTAGAAGTGATGATTAGTTAGATGATTGACACTCATGTGGATTGTCATTTGTGTATAAGCCCCATTGTTGTTACAGTGCAAGCATGAAACAGCTTTTAAGAAAGACCCTTGCACTTTAATTATAGAAAAGTAAGGGGCTGGAGTAAAGACCAAATCACTTAAATTCTGACCTCCTTCCCCTAGAGGAGATAGACACTCTGAGACAAACTGAAAATGTTCACTACTTACAACCAAAGGTTCTATTGGTGACATCCATCCTTAAAGTCATACCTGGAGATCTCTGTCAGAGAGGCTGAGACAGGTCCCCTGAGTTAAGTCAGGAGTGTCCTAGAGCTGAAATACACAAGGCAGGAGTGCCTGGAGCTGAAATACACAAGACAGGAGTGCTCTAGAGCTGAAATACACAAGGCAGGAGTGCTCTAAATCTGAAATACACAAGGCAGGAGTGCCTGGAGCTGAAATACACAAGACAGGAGTACTCTAGAGCTGAAATACATAAGGCAGTGGTGCCTAGAGCTGAAATACACAAGGCAGGGGTACCTAGATCTGAAATACACAAGGCAGGAGTGCCTGGAGGTGAAATACACAAGACAGGGGTGCTCTAGAGCTGAAATACACAAGGCAGTGGTGCCTGGAGCTGAAATACACAAGGCAGGAGTGCTTTAGAGCTGAAATACACAAGGCAGGAGTTCTCTAAAGCTGAAATACACAAGGCAGGAGTGCTCTAGAGCTGAAATACACAGGCAGGAGTGCTCTAGAGCTGAAATACACAGGCAGGAGTGCTCTAGAGCTGAAATACACAGGCAGGAGTGCTCTAGAGCTGAAATACACAGACAGGAGTGCTCTAGACTGAAATACACAAGGCAGGGGTGCTCTAGAGCTGAAATACACAGGTAGGGGTGCTCTAGAGCTGAAATACACAAGGCAGGGGTGCGCTCGAGCTTGTAGGGGAATGCATGCTTTTATACCTTTTCCTGGTTCTACTCTGAAGGTACGTTTGGAATAGGTAGGTGGTTCTTCTCTGAGGGCAAGAATTTGAGCATGCTTGAAGATAGGCTGTTAGTTCCTGCTGGAGGCTTGCATGCTCCAAAGATAGCGTTATTTAGATTCTTTAGTGTATAGTATTGTCTTTCTGTCCCCCAGGACCTGTCACTATTAGTATCCTTAGAGGACCCTTGTGAGGGACTCAGGGGTATGTAATCTCCCGTGTGCTCATTTAGCCATGGCACACCCTAGTAATCCTAAGAAAGCAAATACTTGTCATCATTGATGTATAAACAGTAATTGAAGAGAAAGTGGTCTCCGCTCTAATTTCATTTCAGGAACATACTTTGTACAGTGAAGGCAAGGCCAATATTAGGCAATTACCACAAGTTTATTCTGTGCAGTGAGTTAAGCTCCAGGATATTGTTTCCATTGAAAGCTGCTGAATTCTCACCATCTCCTTTCCATTGGAGGAACCACACCCAAGTTCTAAGTCTACCATTGCTGAAGGATACTTGATGTGAGAAAGAAGCATGAGCCTGTAACTCCTTGTTGCTTCTCTCTCTCTCTCTCTCTCTCTCTCATTTAGATACTCGAACCTGATTTTGAACCTGTTTTCATTGATGGTTGATGCAAACATCCCAGATATTGCTCTTGAACCTGATAAAACTGTGAAAAAGGTAATTTTGTACATCTTCCCATATCAGACTACATTTCATGTGAAACAGATACAAGGGCTTTAACACTCCTCTCCTTTTAGACCCGTCCCGGTGGACTGTCAGCATAAAGTAAGAGAGACACCCTTTGTCTGGCTTGTTCACATTCCAGAAGCTACCTTCTCCAGGCCTCTCTGGTGACCCTTTCTGTTCTGTCCCTTCCCTGTACATACCCATGGCCACTGCACAAGGTCACCTATCTGAGAGATGGCTCACTGTTACACAAAGTCACCTGTCTTCCTTTAGTATTCCAGTAAGATGTCTGCTCTCACTGTGGAGAGTGTCACATCTTGTAGTAAACAGTGCTCTGTATCCTTCTCTCCTGCACCCTGGATCCAGGTGTTGCTGTGTCCGCAGGGCAGAGTCCTGCAAAGGAAACAGCAGATGAAGCCACCATGAGGGCTCTAACAAGAAATGTGAGGACTTCTGACAGGAGGGAAGCAGATTTGAAGGCTTTCATCTGGACTAATTTCTCTTACTGGTAGTGAAGAGATATGTAAAGTGCTTTGTTTCCCCAAAGGGAACATCAGATGTGATAACTATTAGAATTTCCAGGAAGACTGTGAAGCATGTTACCTTGGAGGTGTAAGGTCACTAGAGGGCAGTAGTGTTCTCCTGTACTCAAAAAATCCTCCAGTGTAATGTAACTGACATTAAACCCCTAGACACCTCTGTGATGGAATGTGAATGATGCCAGTCTTTAGTCCTAGTTTTGCACACACTTAGCTGGCAGAGGGGGGTTTGAACACATAAATTTTATTAGCCATTTTTTAAAAATTACCCTCTTTAAAAAAAATTCTTATTTTTTGACAAATGGATCACTTGCTTTTTCCATTTCTTTTATCCCCCCAGCATTATTCAATAAAATTTCTTTTTAAGTAAGAAATAGACTGCTTATCATACTGGTTTTTGGCATTTACTATTTTTTCATCATTTTTTTTTTATATTTTATTGAGTTACACTCATCCATCAAGAGCCATAATTGGCGAGGAAACCTTGTGAGCTGTGATCACTGCCCACACAGGCTTCAGTGTGACTCCATCTTCGGTGCCATCTATGCTGCTGGGGTCATCTTATGTTTCATCTGTCTGTCAGCTGCATTCTTCCTTGACTGGAGATGCACAGAAGTCAGTTATGGAGGTTCTAACAGCATTTCTCAACCTTGAGGTAGATGGTATCTCCGGCCAGGTTGGCTGCTGTTCTTGGTAGATCTTCTTCTTTTTTTTTTTTTAATTTTTCGTTTTTTTTTTTCTATTGGTAGATCATCTGTCATCACTTTCTGTTTTAAGAAGTCACATTAGTCTCTTTTGTTACCAGCCACCTTTATGGTACTGCCTTTCACAGTTCATCTGATGACAAAAGCATGTTTACTTTTGGCCTAGAGATCCTGCACTTTCAGTTGAGCAAACCTGAAAAATGGGTATTTCACCATAATTTTCCTCAAAATGTATTACATACATGATTGCTTTGCTTTCTTTGTTTTTTCATGTATGTGTATTGGTGTGTGTGTGTGTTTGTGATATGTATACTGTGTTTATACACATGTGTAGACTCCTGCATATGCAGGTCTACACACATGTGTGCGTGTTTGTAGGCTACGTTTCACTCAGATTGTGCCAGGGGACCACACGGCTTGTTTGTCCATTCGTGGTACTCTCAGCATACCACATCTTCATTACACTTGGGGTGAAATACCCACAGCTCTCCCTGTTCCATTGCACCTTCATTTTCTGAGGGCCCCTGTATATGTGAAGCATTACATGCTCCAGGTAACTCTGTGTGCTTCTCCACATTGCAGCTTTTGTAATAGAGGTTCCACTTGAGGCATGCATGGTGAGAAGCTTTGTCTCCATGTAGGTCGAGAGGTGAGGGGTACCATCCTCAACCACAAGCGTCAGGCAGTATGGGTCAGCGTGCCCAGTGTGCTCGCTTCTCTAAGAAGTTCACTCCAGCTCTGTCTTCATCAAAAGTCAATTTCTTAGAGCAAAGGCCTCCTCCAGACAGTCTAATGAAAATAAATGCCTATCAATATAATGAAATACCATGGTAGAATAACTGAATCATAGGGATTAAATAATTTCTCACAATGAGTAAATAGGCCATCCTAGTTTAATACAGAAGGCAGTATGTATAACTCTTACACATATTAAAAAACATGTATGTGAAGTACCGAATGAGTTCACATGAAAATAGACACTCTGACTTTTTGTGTGCACAGGTGGTGGTGCATATCTGTAACCCCAGCACAGGATTTCAAGCCCCAGGCTAGCATGGATTACATAACAAATTCTAGTAATCCATTGCAGGTTACTAGCAACATACATACTGTCTCAATAAATAAATAAATAACACCTGTGCCCTCCCACCTACCCATATTCAACCAGCTCCCTGTCATGGTTTGATTCAGGTGTCCCCCACAAACAAATGATTGTGTTCTGATTGATCGATCCTCAGCTGATGGCAGTTTGGGTTTTACAACCTCACTAGAGCTGTGTTGTCGGGGGTGAGCTTATGGGGGTTATAAGCCAGCTTCCCCTTTGTGATGCGTGGATTTCTTGGGTAGTCATTGTACACTAGCACCCCAGTCCATCCACATGGCTGGGTGGACAGTGTCTTGGAACAGCCGTGAGCCAACGGGCATAGCCACCCAGGAGAAACTTACTGTGAAGAGTTCTCATTTATTATACAGAAAAAGGTTGTTTATATAGAGGAAAAAGCAGAGGCAGGGGCAGAAGCAGCAAGGGGATTGGTAGGGGACAGAGTAGTGTGTGGATATCTCATGAATGGATTGGCAGGGGCCAGTAACCTGTGGATGCCTAGTTTGCATATATAAGTGGGGGGAGGCTTTCTCAGCTCCAAGTGGCAGGAATTATGTGACTCTAGACATGTACCTGATGGCAGTGGCTGCAGAGGAACTGTGACCTTTAAACTTTTATTGCCCAGGCTTGTTATTACAGCTGGGGTATGTAAGCATAGGCCTTGAAGTGCCTGGATTTCTCAAGGGGGGCTGGAGTGTCTAGGATAAAAGAAGGAGACAGCCAAAGCGCCTACCTGTCTGAGAGAAGCTTGAGATTATCGGGGTTTCAGGCCAGCCTCAACTTCCTTTAACCCTGTATCCTCCATGTCTTTTAGCAGGGTCCCACACACCTTGCCAGTGTTTGACACACCTTCCTGCCACTATTTGCAGTGCTGTGGTGGAGGCAATGTCCACCCTCTGCTCAAGCCATCATTTTCCCTGCCAGGATGGAGTCTCCCCTCGATTCCATAAGCTTAATAAACCCACTCCTCCACAAGCTGTTTTTGTTTGGGTTCTTTCTGTGCAGCAACAGAAAGTTGACTACAACACTCCCATTTCATCAGTGTGGATGCCACGACTGCAGTTAATCCACAGGCATCGGATGCCTCCAGCAATTCAGCTTTGGGCTTTGCATTCCCAAAAATTCTTTTGTGTGCCACTCATACTCTGAACATATTTTTGTGCTCCTGTTTTTTGTGTGTCAAGTAATACTGTAGTGTTGGCATCACAACAACAAATAGAACAACACTTCCGTGCCTCATGGAGTTTACCTGGCCATAAGGGAACTAGACAAGAAACAGGAGCAAGTGTGTAAACCATCTACCCTCTGAGATGAAGGTCATGTTAGAAACAGTAAGAGTGGGTGGCACTTGGAGTGGGTAGCAGGGTTGCAGATGTCAGATGTAGCCAGAAGAGACCTCTTTTTAAGGGAAGGCACCTTAGGAGCCTGTGGCATGGGAGGGAGCTGAGCTTGACTTGACACAACAGCATGTGAGCTGTGGGCTGGAGTGAAAAGGAAGGTTGCCTCATCTTCAAGGAGTTTGAAATCTTCCTACCTCTTGTTATTGTAGTGCTGTTTTCAGAGGAGTGAAGAGAAGAAGGAGCTTAAGTTAAGCAACATAGAAACAGCCCCTTAACAGATACTGAAACTGCAGTATCACATTTACTCTGAGTGGTTTCAGGAATCTGCAGAAACAAGTTTACCCAGACTTAAGGTAATATTGTTTTTTATTGAAGAATACATACAGGCATTCCTTCTAAATTGATTTCTTAAACTTTAAAACAAAGAAATTAAATATACGCAGCTGAAAATTAGATGACTTGCAAAATTAAGTTACCCTCGGTTCCTATAGGATTAATAAGTATATAGACCATAATATCCTCTGTGATACAGTTGGGAAATGCAAGGTTTTTTGTTTTTCCCTATGGTAGTCATATGTTTTATTTCAAAATAATTTGAAGGTCGATTCTCTTTTAGCAACAGTTAAATGGAGATATGGTTTTCATCATATTTTAAAATTGCTCTTCTAAATTCTAGTTTTTATTACACTAAGGAAATTTTTTGTATTCTAATACAGCTCAAGTAATAAATGAACTCAGCAAGAAAATAATGCACAGATTGAAACTTTTCACCCAGGTGAATTGAATTTGTTCCTTTGTAATAATTATATTTGTGAATACATTAGAAAATTAATACAGGAAAAATTCTTGGTTTTTTTATTGTGTTTTTGAGATAAGTTCTCTTAGACCCTCTGCCTCTACTCCTGGATGTTGGAGTTATAAGCTTGTGCCATAATACCCAGTTGTCATCATTTGATCCAGGTGTCCCCCACAAACAAATGATTGTGTTCTGATTGATTGATCCTCAGCTGATGATAGTTTGGGTTTTACAACCTCACTGGAGCTGTGCTGTTGGGGATTGGCTTATGGGGGTTATAAGCCAGCTTCCCCTTGCCATTGTTTGCAGTGCTGTGGTGGAGGTGATGTTCACCCCTCTGCTTATACCATCATTTTCCCTGCCAGGATGTAGTCTCCCCTTGAGTCCGTAAGCCTAATAAATCCATTCCTCAACAAGCCACTTTTGCTTGGGTTCTTTCTGAGCAGCAGCGGAGTAAGTTTACTACAACACTAGCTTAGTTTAGTTTTTTGAGACACAGAGAGAGTATGTATGGACACATCAGGGCCTCTTCCTCTTGTCAACAGATTCCAAACACATGCACCACTTTCTGCATCTGGCTTTATGTAGTACTAGGAAGTTGAACCTAGCGTGGCCGGTATTACCAGTAAGCCCCTGTAACTGCTGAGTCATCTCTGCAAAATTGAGTTCTCAAAGAGTAAAGATTCATTTATATGGAATTATTGTCTTTATGAAAGATGGTGTAGTTCAGGACAGGTTGTGCTCTAAGCTTTTATTTAGGGAATCACGTGCTACACCCAGAATGGGTCAAGAACGATATGCATTGATATCACTAATGAATGACAACATTTAATATGACTTGTTCATCAGAAGATTAAGATGGTGTGTGTCACATTGTATTGTGCTGTAGAAACTTTAGGCCTATCTAGAGGCTTTATTTACTCAACTTCACATTTAATCAGTTGCTCTTTGGTGGTGTCAGCTGGGAAGCTTGGTTTGCCCTTAGCTCCTCTGACCCCTCCCAGAGAGCTCAGCTTGACCTTGAAGGAGAGGTGCAGTTCTCTGGTGGGATATGAGTTGTCTTACCCTTCCGAGTTCAGGTTTACTGTTCCACTACCAGGAGTGTGACACACCTGGGAGAAATGGTGTCACCTACCAGACTGTCAGAGAAGCTGACAAGAAGCTCTTGTTCCTGGAGGGTGCTTGACTTCAGAGCACGTGCTAAACTCAGGAGCAGATAGACCTCTTGTTTTGTTTTTTTTTCTAATATGTTTATTTGCACGGGTGTGTGTGTGTGTGTGTGTGTGTGTGTGTGTGTGTGTGTGTACCAGGAACTTTGCCACTACAAACTCATGTCTGTCCAATTTTATGTGGGAGGCTGGAGAATTGAACCCAGGCCAGAGGCTTTGCACCCCTAAACCATCTCCCAAGCCCCTAAACTCAATTTTAAATTAGTCTTCTAGTATAAGGAAACATTACTTACTTAAATTGTATTATCAATGAATATTTACACTTTTTTTTTAAGAAAAAGGAGTCTGGGTTTCCAAGTTTGTAAGTATTCTCAAACTGAGGTTCATAGATTGAATTGGAAGAACAGTGTTTCTGAGGGTTCCCCACTTTGAGGGTAAAACAGTGGGGAAATGTTTATGGCCTTTCTCTTGGACATCAGCAGCTGACAAAGGACTAGTGACCCTTGGAATATTCTGACTGCTGGTGGCCAGCATAACACTGTCCTGTCCATTGGTTACACTGGAGGCCAGCGCTGGGAGGTCAAGTCAGGCTTCAAGGACATGTTTTTAGTGAATCATCCTTCAGATGCAAAGTGACAAACTGTGACAACAAAGCATTCTCTGTAATTAAAAGGCTAAGCCTAAAATGTTACCTGAAATGACTGAAAAGGTCTGTCGTGATCACAGTTACTCTGAAGTCAGTACACCTGAGTACAAGTGTGCTTCTGGAGCAGGCAGCTTCCCTGTGTCTTCCTGACTCACATGGTGAAGCTATTCCATTGTATCTCTCTGATCAGAACATCACTGTTGATGGACGGGAAACTGAAACAAGAAGAGCCTTCAGGCCTGGTGGCGCAGAGAAATAAGTAACTCCCTGCAGGGCCTGAGGTGTTGGTCTAGGAAGGTCCCAGGCTCTCTTTTGTAAAGTAAATGAAGTCATCAATTGGTGCAGGCTAATTACAATACACTTTGCCAGATTAAACCTCTCCTTAGTTCTAACAAGAAAGGCATTGGCCTGTGAACTTGGGTTATTACTGGCAGAGCTGCTGCTGATCAGACTGTCAGAAGGTTCTAACTCCTCAGAATGGAAAGGTTGTGATCTGCTGTGTCATTTGTAGACATAAAATAGTATTTTCATATTACTAATGCTTTATCCTTGTAAAGATAAGACATGTGAACATGAAGTCTTCATGTTGTTTGAAATTCTTAGACTAGATTTTCACTGTCACTTACGTTTGCAATAATAGTGTGTTTAAAAATGAAAGAACGGGTTAAAGTTGATGTTGTCTCTGCAGAGATGTAAAGGGTCACTTCTGCTTCCCAGCATCTGAAAGCCGGTCTCCAAGAGATAATTCCATGCTTAAAATGATGTTGACCGGCAAGGACACGACTGCTAAGGGCAAGATCTGGATTAAATACCTTTCAGCATTAGTCCCAGTCCAGAATTCTTTCGTTGTGCACAATTAAAAGATGACTTAACTGTCTCCTTGCTGCTTAACTTCTGGCTGATTTCAAGAGGCACGAGTGCTCAGAAGACATAATCTGTTCCCCTCCATTGGGATGGGAGAGGTGTGAGTCCCTTGAGTGGATAGTGTGAGTGCTCCTCTAGATGGACAGAGTAGGGAGTCCCCTGTTCTGCAGCTGTTCCGTGTGAGTGTTCTTGATGGGGAGAGGTGGGAGCCCCCTGTTCCAGAGTGCAGGCACAGGGTTTCTGTGCCACTGTGCTAAGAGCATTGGGCTGATGCTGGGTTCTGGGCTTTTCTGCTCAGTGCCACTGATTTGGCCCGGTGCTGACTGGAGCACACCGCTGGGCCTTTTCAGACCCATGTGGTCTTTTAGGGCATGGGAGCCACAGGTGAGGGTAAAGCTGACTCCTCCAGGTGTGACTGCCAACTGTAGGAAGGTGGTTGCTTGCAGACAGATGGTCCAGCCTCAGGTCACCAGTGGATCTTCACGACGGCGGAGAAGGAGTAGCTGTCAAGAGCAGTGCCGTTGTCTCCTAGAAATTCTGCCGTTTGCCCACTGGGCCAAGTGCCGAGAGAGGTGCAGATCCAGATGACCTTGTAAACAGTTCTGATTGGTGGCCCTGGGGTGTGAGGGGCAAGGTTTATAAGTTTACAACCGTCTCCTATGGAACTTTCCAGATTTTGTAAGTAAAGGCCCTTGAAGAGGTGAAAGAGGACAGTATTTGGGACAGGTGTGACAGCCAAAAAGTTAGGAAGGCAATGCTTGGAGTGAGTCACAGGGGCCTGGAGCTTGGTCATGGTCTCTCCGGGAGAAGCAACAGCTGAGCTGAGATTTGATTTGAGCCGGTTCCACTGCCTGCCACAGGGTGTCCTCCCAGGAGCCCCACAGGGTTTAGTCTCCACCATGCCACTCAGAATATGGAATGTTAATAAAACCTCACTGGATGTTAAAGGAATGGTCAAAGCAGTGTGTGGCCACACCCTGAGCTGACCAAGGTCAGGATGTCAGAGGAGTACTGCCTGACGAGCAGCTCTTACACGTGTGTCTGGGCTTAAGGGAGACAGATATGCAATGACTGGATGCCCACAAAGAAAAGGACGAAGCAAGCTCTGAAGCTCTCAGTACAGCAGCTGTAGTGAAATGTTAGTGACACAGCCCCAGGAAGGTAGAATGAGTGTAATGAGCAAGTCCTGGGCTTAGTCATCTTCCAGTCTGCAGAACAGAGAATATAGTTTGAAGAAATTACTGGCAACTTGAGCTAGGGGCGGTGACAGGTAGCCTAATGCGAGCCAGCAAAAATGACACCAATTAACTTGCACTTAAACTGCTTTAAAGAGCATGCTTTCATATTTGGTAAAGGGCATTTTTAAAGAACATTTTAATCCAATTAAATATTTCATTTCTGTAGTTCAGGCACTTTTACAAATACATAAGTTTTAATAAATGGGGCTAAATTTTTATGTCATCTGCATGCTTTGTAATTTTTTTATGTCCTTGCAAAATTGATGGATATGTTGCCAAAGTAGAAATATATATGAGATCAAGGGATTAAGCTCTAGAAGCATGGTAATTATGACGTGGAGTCCAGAGAGCCTGGCCACTAGAGAGAGGCTCTCTAGGGTGCGTACCATCACCAGATCGCCCCTCACTTTTCACATCTGCTCTCATTTGGCCTTTCCAGTCCCAAGTAATAAGTCCTAAGCTGCACTTTGTTACACTTCCTGTCCTTTATTCCATCTTCCCATCTTGCTTCGTATAGGGAAATCCCATTCTTAAAAGGAAACACTAAGCTAACCACATTTTGTCCACTTGGAAATCCCACTTTCAGAAGTGTTTGTGGGTGGTTTATAGAGGAAAGGAGTGCATTGCTACCTGTGGGGTCCCAAGGTGGTCTGAAGCAGGCACCTCCCCTTGTCACCACTCAGGGTCCTCGGTTGGCTTTGTATATGGTCTGTACAGGCCCATCAAGGACTCTGAGAAGCTGTGTGCTGCTTTGCAAGGATATTATACAGAAGCTTTTATTTCTAAAGGCAAGCACAGGTACACATATTTATGTGTGCTAAAATTTTTAGGAGTTAATGATATTGAAAGTCATTATAACTTTAAACACAAAGTAAAATTCCCATGTATGGGGAACTATAGTCCCATTGAAGTGACCCTTTGCCAAGAAACCAGGAACTTCAGCAGGAGCAGTGTTTTTAATTTTCCTTGTTTCTCCAGCCAATGAAGGAAGGTCCTGTGAGCTGTGGCCATGGGGAGTTGGGGGGAGGGTGAAACATGGTCTCACCTTGCTGCTCCCTCCCCTGAATGTAAGGATTATGATAAGTGTGTCTCCATTTCAGTCACACACCAGTTCTAAATCTGAAATATTAAAGTTAAGCACACCTTTGAGTGCAGTTTTGAAACCCCGCCCCTCTCAAAAGTGCTGGTGAAAATTCTTTTCTGATTTAGAGCCCAGTTGACAGAAATGACACAGGACATTCATGGTTTGCTTCACTCACAAGACATTGCTGATGGCTGTTCCCAGGTTCAGGACAAGTTCCGTCTGGATCTCTCGGATGAGGAGGCCGTGCACTACATGCAGAGTCTCATTGATGAGAGCGTGCATGCGCTGTTTGCCGCTGTCGTGGAGCAGATCCACAAGTTTGCCCAGGTGAGCTCTCCACCTGAGTGCTCCAGGTGAGCTTTCCACCTGAGTTCTCCAGGTGAGATCTCCATGCAAGCTAGCTCAGGAAGGGAGCTCTCCACGTGAGATTTCCAGGTGAGTTCTCCAGGCTGGTGAATAGCTCTCCAGGTAAGTTTTCTCTTCATGGGAGATCTCCTCGTCAGAACTCCAGGTGAGATCTCTTCATGTGAAGATGATCTCCAGGTGAGCTTTCAGAGGGTCATCTGCCCCTCGCATCCTTGCCAGATTCTACAGACTCCCCAGGTTCTTTCGAGCTGCCATCTCAGTGGTGGTTCAAGCACACTTGTTGAAATCCTGTCAAATCTGAAACATCCATTTTCCAGGTGATAACTAAACTGTAGAGCACACTCATAGGTCTCATGCTTTGTGGGCAGTGGAGATTATAAATTCCTCTTGAATGTTTTGGGTTCCGCAGAGGCCTTGCCACATGAGACTTGGATACTTTCGGGTCACAGGAAATGCTGAGGTATGAGGAAAGGAGTTTACAAGCAAGGGAAAGCAGTGCACCCTCCTTAAAAGGGCCCATTCCTAAGTCTCACTTAATACCTTTAGGTGTGTAAGAGAAACCTGTTCCAAGCCTTGTATGATGACCCCTAGATCTGATGTGTTTTATTTATAAATTTCATAATGAGGTTCATTTTAAAAGTGGTTCACAAGAAAAATTAATCTGTTTTCCTTGTGAAGTGTTTATATCCCTTTTAGTAATTTGTTAATTTAAAACTCTTCTCTATGTTTCAAGTCTGTTTCTATTTTATCTTTATTCTTCTAGTCAGATATATTTTGAGCCAGTGACGGTTTACCTAGTTTTAAAGTTTAAATTGTCTATTAGTGAAGTTCACTCTGGCAACACAAGCCCCCATGCTGCTGTTCTGCCTAATACTTGCTTGACCACTCTGCTGCTTTTTCTGAAGGCCAGAGCCCAGAGCCCAGCGCTGCTGAGCTGCCAGGCTCATTCTTCTGCGTTTCCCTGGACTTTTGACCTTTATTAAGAGTCACACTTACATTTTGCTCTCTACTGTAAAATGTAAACTTCTTGAAGGCTAGACTTTGCCCATCTGTCACACTTAACCAAAGAGGATTAAATCAGGTGTGGTGGTACCCATCTTTCATCCCAACACTCAGGAGTCAGAGGTTTGAAGATTGCTGTGAGTTTGAGGCCAGCCTGGGACTATAGAGTAATTCAAGGTCAGTCTAGGCTAGAGTGAGTGAAACCCTACCTTGAAAAACCCCCAACAAAAAAAGTAATAATGTGGATTAAGCATAAAAGAATTTAGTCCTTTGAACGTTAGCTCATTCTCTTCCTAGCTTGAAAAAAACAATAACAGAAAAAAAAATGTTCAACTTCCCTGAACACCAGTGTGGATCCTGCTTTTACTGTATGCACTGCCCTCTGCTTCCTGGCCATCAGTCACTTGTGAGGGAGCTGGAATTGTCTAGGTTAGCCAGAGAGCCAGGAGGGTCTGTGTCCAGGGGCAGCATAGCAGAGTATTCTAGAGTTACAGAAAAACCAGACCCAGATAGATGCAGCTTATCCTACTGACCACGGCAGGGCCCAGATGTAAATCCAGGTGTTCCGATGGGAGCCCAGTGTTTGTGAAGCCAGTTCTTGTTCTTAGTGCCCTGCCCATCACTGTGCTGCCAGGTGCACATGGAACACGCCTGGCCCTGCTCACGGGACCGAGCTGCAGTGAGCTGAAGATAAAAGCCTCCATCCCCTCTGTCCTCAGGGTTCTGGAGCGGAAGGTCTTTTTCAGTTCAGATTTCCTCAGCAGCAGTTTGCTGTTGACTCGTTTCGCTGCTCATTGTTTTACTCTGCCCTCCATACCCTAGCGCGCAGGTGTGCTCTTGGTTTGTCCCCTTTCATGGGTGAGAAGAGTGCCAGTAAAACTTGATTTCTCTGCTCTGCACCCAGAGATAGGTAAAAAGGCTGTTCGTTTGGATTCTCTGATATGTCCATCTGCACCAATCCTATCATGCAAAATAAAAGTAATCTTTTCAAATTACAAATTGTAGTATTATCCTCTTTCTCATAATCTGTGGAAGTTCGTTTTCTCTTTGTAATTCACATCTCATCTGCATAAACTTTTGAAGTTATCTAAGTATGTGTGCACTCGGGTTCTTGTGACCAGCATCTGTCCTGTGTCACGAGTGGTACTTACTGCATTTGGTAATTGACTCACAGTCATTTTAGTACATTCCAATTTATCAAGTAGATTGTTGATGCAGATGTTTTAAAAGAATGTCCATAAAGAAAATAAGCATTGCCAAATGTACCGTGTATGAAATGATGAGAAGATTTTTCTCCCATCATGCAATTCTTTAAGAAGGGTAAAGATTAAACCCTGCACTGTGTGTTGCCTAGCAACACAACCTTTTAGTGGTATAAATATTCCACTGGAAAACACTTTCAGGTTTTGAGATTACATCATCAGAACACTCTGTAGAACTGATTTAAAACATATTCTAGTAACATCCCCAAGGTAGTGGCCACAGAATGTGTCCCTTCTGCTGTGAGACTGGCCTTGGTGGCATCTCCCACACTGCAGGATGTGTCCTGCACTGGTTGATGCTCTCTGTGAGAGTCAGGTGTGGTACCCAGTCATGTACTGTTGAAGCTGTGTGAGAGTCAGGTGTGGTACTCAGTGCACATTGTTCTACAGATTGACTGAAAGACACTAAAAAAGCTCAGAAAGTTCACCTGACTTCCATCTTGAAGCTGGAAGCACATCGGTACCAGCCACTTGCACAGTCCCTACGTGGGACCTGAGGCCTTCCTTGAGGAAGAGCAAGGTCCAAGCAGAGGCTGTATGATCATGTGTTCTTGGGTGAACATCACACCCCTTTATCGGAAGGGGATTTACACACTCACTTAGGAAACTCTGTGTGTGTATGTGTGTAAAACGAAACAAAATGATGAAGGGAAGGAAGAAAATGGTGTGGTGTATTCTGCATTTCTTCCTGTGTCCCATCATGACTGTGAAGACTGTTTATCAGCTCAATTGTGTGAGGTCCATGTGCAAGTTCTATGTACCTGTGACCATCAGACAGCCAGAACCTCTACTCATTAATAACTCATAAGTTTTGTTTGAGTTATTTGAAAGTTGCTATTTATATAAATCAGGGAAGTTTGTTTGATTTTTGTTCTGAAGTTTTATTCAATGGTAGCAGGTACAAAACTAGTAAATTATAGGTCTGTTGTCTGTTGATGTTAGGCTGTTTATTCTTTTTTAAATTTTTTTTTATTTGCAAGCAGAGAGAAGGGTAGGGAGAAGAGAGACAGGGAGAACGGATGCACCAAGACTTCCACTTTGTGCATCTGGATTTGCGTGGGTAGTGAGGAATCAAACCTGGGTCATTTTTGCAGGCAAGCACCTGAACTGCTGAGCCATCTCTCTAGCCCCAGTCTGTTTGCTCTTAGTACACAAAATGTGCTTTTCTTTGTGAACTTGATGTTTGGTCCTGTATGTATGAAGCATTAACGAAGCAAGGACCACATGTCGGACAATTCAGTTCCATGAAAAGCGACATACATCTTCAGAGACAGGGATTTGTGTTAACATTGTCATTAACAATTTGAGTCTCATACCTAGACGTGTGGTGTCGTCTGGGTTATGATGGGAAATGAGCGGTTAGTAGAAAAGAAAATGGGCTCCGGTTTCCTAACAAGTGTAATTGCTAATATTCCCAGGAAAGCCCACAGCATGAGTTTATTTCCTGCTACAAATAAAGTAGCGAGTAGATACCTGAGCAGGTTCTGTAGAACGGCTGCATCTGTGGTGGGTGTGCAGCCTCTCTAATGCCCACAGCACCATGGGTGCTCGATGTATCACCATCCTCAAAGCATGGACAAGTATCACATGCCCATGGGAGTCATGTTGCATTCCGTTGTTTTAACAGTACGACTTCATTCTACTTGACATTTACCCCTTTCCTTGGGGTGATGCTCTTTTATTTCATGTTTCTCTTTATAAAACGCATTGTTCTTGAAACCTCCATTTGTAAATTGCCCGTAAAACTTAATTGTACGACTGCCTCACTCAGACTCTCCTAACGTTGAAAGCCATGTAGCCTTGCTTATTCTTAAGTAGCTGTGTTCCAAGCCAAGAGGCGAGCATCTCAGTCTTGAGTCTCTTTGTGTCTTCTTCCCTCTGCTCTGCCTCTGTCAGGAGCAGGCCTGTCCATGCATAAGAACTGATCTGTAGGAACCCTGCAGAGGCATGAGGACTGGAAGAATTGATTGTCGTGGCCTCATTCTCATCGTTAGCAATGAAGAACAGCAGTGTAGAATGAAACAAAACTTTTAAAAAGTGTTGGATTCTGTGGCCAAATAAGAATGCTTCATTGAAGCCTTTTTATAATTGAGGAATTTTGTGAAGAGGTACTGCCCCATGTAGGAGCTTCGGCGTTGTACTCACAGAACTGTTACGTACGCTGTCTGTGTCCCCCATCTGTCGTTGATGGTTTGTCCTGGGAGGCACAATAAAGGTGGTGGCAGCCCTAGAACCTGCTTGTGGGTCTGATGGTCTATCCCCTGGGGGTGACAGTCCTCTATCCCAGTGTCCCCTGTGCCCTGACCAGCTTTACATGTTTGTGTGCCAAGTGTGAACTGCTTGAGTAAGAGTAGTGTGCTAGCCAGGACCTCGGTTACATCCCGCACCCAACCTAAACTGGCTCTTGCCAAATGGCTGGCACCACATAAATGTGCCCGGGTTCATTCTTCAGAAATTTCTTTACATTTTCTCTGGGGGAGCCTTTGATGACAAAACTTAAATTTCTTCTGAAATTGTAAACTTTCTGTAGCTAGCATTGAATGTAATATATATATATATATATATGTATATATATACATATATATATACATATATATATATATATTGTAGAATTGCCAGTTTATATTGTACCAAGTTCCACTGAGTCGGATCCTTGGCGTGCTTCAGGCTTTCACATGCAAACAGGCATTTGCACACACAGACACACTTGTCAGTGAGGTCTCTTCCTCTCGTTTTTTCCTCAGGGAGGAGTAATGGGCTGCAGTTCACAGAATCGAGGGCATGTGTGGTGCGCAAGGCCTGGTGCTGAGCACCTGCTGGGCTTCTGCTCTTGTCAGGACAGCTTTGGGTTTGATTCTCAGGCCCCCTGTGGGATGAAGCATTTACATTCTGGGGTAAACTGCAGACTTTGACATTTCTCTAAAATGTGGCCTGTCCTCACTGCCAGCCATCCTGTCTCCATGGCACTCAGCACAGCACTTACTTCCAAATAACAACTAGGTCATCCTGAGCTTGCAGTGAGCAAACAGTTCTTCTCCTGAACATTTTCTCACATAGGCTGGTTTAGAAAATATTTACTTGTAAGCAGAGAGAGTGGACACATCAGGGCCTCTCACCACTGCAAACAAGCTTCAGGGCCATGTATCTGGCTTTCTATGGGGACTGGGAAATTGAGCCTGGGCAGGCAGACTTTGCACTTTTAACCGCTGAGCCATCTCCTCAGCTCTCACATAAACTTTTAAAGCCAAGTTCTAGGAATCCTGTACTTTTGCTCAGTTATCATGTTCTTCAGTGACACTTAGTATTATTCACTTGTATTGTATTCACTTTGTAACGTATGATGAGGAGTTCTGAAAGTCCAGGCTATCCCTTTCCTTACTTGATGAGCAGTGAAGTAAATGAATTTTCATTGGTTTCTATTCTTACAGTACTGGAGAAAATGAAAGTGTGTCTGGCCCTTCAAGATGCTCAGCTCAGGAAGAAGACCACATTGCACAGAACCACTGTACCCAGAAGATGACAGCATAGCCAGCAACGAAAAGAAGTCCATGTGTTCCACGGAGTCTGAATTTTGTTTCCTTGGTTGATATTGCTTAAATATGAGCTTAAAGGATTTGTTTAAAAATACTGTATTTAGAGCCGGAGTGGTGGGTCACACCTGTATTCTCAGCACTTGCTGGGCTGCTGATGCAGGAGGAGGGCTGCATGGTCGGTCAAAGCCAGCCTGGGCTACAGAGTGAATCCCTGCCTTAAAGACAATGCTGTATATACTTGTTCTATAATGTGTAGAGATATAAAATGCTTATTTCTACATTATGTATATAAGAATTCTAGAAAGATTTTATGTTCATACAATAAAACATTTGTCTCTAAATTGAAATTTCATTTTGTTTTTTCAACAAGACAACACTTACAGATACAGATTAACTTCTTGGTTTTGAAGTTGGTTTACTCTCTCTCTCCCTTTGTCTTTCCCTCTTTTTCTTCCTTCCTGTCCCTATTTTTTTCATTTTTTTACTAATTTACCTAATGTTTTGCTATAAAATTTTCTTAAAAGTTTTACATGTTATAGCTCATTCTTTCATAGTTGAAGAGTTGGCTTTAGAAAGCCTTAGTCTGTGAATATACTGGGTGGCACCAGGTCCCACTGGGTGGCAGTGTATGGCCTCACTCTGACCCTGTGCCCTGCCTGTCACTTCATAGCAGAGATGGTCCTTGGCAGCTTTGTGGGATGTAGTGGATATGTGTGCCAGCACCCACCAGGGGCAGTTGTGGGACATGGTGGAGGTGTGCTCCAGGACCCACCAGGAGCAGCTGTGGGACATGGTGGAGTTCAAGGCCAGCCTGAGACTACAGAGTGAATTCTAGGTCAGCCTGGGCTAGAGTGAGACCCTACCTTGAAGAATCAAAGAGCCAAAAAAAAAAAAAAAAATTGTACAGGGAACAGTTGGAAATAAGAAGGGGTTCAGTGGAGGGGGGGACACAGGAGAGAGGGCAAAAGGAGGTGGTGATATATGTATGGGTGTTGTGGGCAAAAAGCTTTTTTAAAAAATGAAATATCACTAGCTAACTGGTAATATCCACCAATAATATTACTAAGCATGATACTGTTGATTCTCTTTCTTCGTTCTATTCCTGTTTGATGCAAACCAAGTCTTCAAAAGCTTTTGAAATGCCTCAGGTAAATATGTCATGCATCTTTCTGATTTAAGAAAGTAACTCATTGCCCTTTATGGCTGGATAAGCTGTCCAGATTTCAGTCCTCATAGTACTTTGGAGAAAAGGAGTGTGATCCAAATAAGAGCAGACCAGTGATAGTCATGTGACCTTGTCTTCCTTCACATAGTTATTAAATGTCAAATGGATGGAAGTATAGTCTAATTACAGCACCGTTTATGAAAATGGCTACTTTTGGTGCTATGGCTCAGATCAAGGAAACCCTCAGTTGCCCCCTTGGGTGACCAGGTCGCCTTCCCAACCTGACCAGACCACCTCCAAGCTGTCACCAAGCCTCTGAAAGCCTCGGACCACCTGCCTGGTGCCAGCTTGCTCCATACTCACCACAATTCTTCGTGCCTCCTTGCCTCTCCATAAGTGACCCTCTCAGGTTGGCCTGCTCTTTCTTGCCTTCTGTTTCTGGTCTTGAAGACAAGCTGGCGTGTCAGGCCACACCCCTCACCCAGTTCTGGGCTCACCCCAGGTCTCAAGAAAGATGCACTCTCAACACCTCTGGGTCTCTCTCTCTCTGATCCATAATAGAGCCTTAAGGGGCACCTTTCAGTTCCAATTCATTGGTCACAGGACACTTTCCTTCTCATTCCTTCTCTCTCTCTCTCTCTCTCTCTCTCTCTCTCTCTCTCTCTCTCTCTCTCTCTCTCTCTCGATGTCAAAAGAGAAGTCATTCTTCCTCCTCACCTTCCTCCTTCAGCCTTCAACCCTGAAGCCATTGATGACCTACCACCAACCCCTCCACCTCCTACCCCTCAACCTTCTGTCACTCTGCATTCCTAACCTCACCTCTGCCATCATAACCCCCTCCACTGACCACCCTCTTACTCCACATCTCCCTCCACCTCTTCCCCTTTGCCCCCTCTCTCTGCCCCCTCTTAGCGTACCTACTCCCCCACATACAGGGTTTTTCCCTTGCGTGAGATGGCTGGAACCAAGGGGAAAGTTCACGCTCATGTCCCTTTCTTAACTTGTAAAATACCTGGGTTCATTTTCAGCTGATCCAGTTCCCTATATCAAAGAATCCCGCTGTCTGACTCAGGCCTATGACCTTACCTGACATGATCTTTTTGTTATTCTATCTATCTCTCTCACCCAGATGAACTTGAGTCTGGACAGCTTCCCACGCTCGCGTGGATGAGATTCATCTAACTGATAACACCCTGTGGGAGTTATGGCAGTCCCTAGGGAAGATCAGATTGTAGATCCTGACAACCCTACACCCCCTGGTCGGGTGGCTCAGGATCACCATGGTTGTTTGCCTCATACTGGCATGCAAAAAGCTTCTCATAAGACAGTTAACTTTGACAAGTTCAATTCAATTACTCAAAGATCTGATAAAAATCCAGTTGAGTTTCTGGGAAGGCTTACTGAGACACTCAATATTCCTGTTTAGACCTCCCACATCCCGTAAAGGTGCCTTAATTCTTAAAATCCACTTCTTGTCCCAGTGTGCCCCTGTCATTTGAAAAAAACCTTAAATGCCTAGATAAGGGCCCTCAGATCCTTCAGGGAGACCTGCTTGACTTGGCATTTAAAGTTTTTCATAACTGAGAAAACCAGGAATGGACAGATAGGGCAACCAGAGAAACAATTACCAGCTCCCGGCTGCAACCCTGCAGGCTCCCCTCAAGAAGACATCAGGGCCTCAATGATCACCAACAGGACCTTGCTTCAAGTGTGGTGGTAATGGCCACTGGTCCAGGGCTTGCCCCAAACCCTCACCTGCCACCAGGACCCTGTCCTCACTGTGGACTCCCCAGACTGAAAGGTCGACTGTCCCTGCCTTGACAAGGTAGGCCAGCCCCTTCCCCCTGCTCTTCCCAGAAACCACTCACTGACCTTCTGGGCCTGGAGGCCAAAGACTGATGATGCTGTGGGTCTTCGGCCCCCAACAAGACTCATCACATCATGATAGAGGAGCCCAGGGTAACTGTACAGGTGACAGGAAGGCCTGTCTTGTTTATAATCAATATGGGAGCCACATGATCCATGCTGTCAGCTGACTCTGGTCAGACATTTCCCTCCCAGGTCTCCGTGATGGGTATAGATGGCTGTCCACACTCTCCACACATTACTGCCCCTCTATCTTGTATTTGGGACACTTTGCTGTCCTACCTTTCCTTGTCATGCCCTCTTGCTCAATACCTCTCAGGTAGGGATCTTACGAAAAAGCTCAAGCTCTCCCTTTCTTTCCCTAGTCCCTCACTCCATGTCTCCATATTCACACGTATCCCTCTTATCAGAATTCCTAATCTTCCTCTCCCGCCTCCAAGGTACAGCCCTCTGGGATATGTCTTCTCCTGCCCTAGCCTCTCACCATACTCCTACTCAAATCAGACTTCAGGATCCCACTAACACCCTAGACTGGATCCCACTTGGTAATTCTCATGACTCCTACAGCTGTAAGGCATCAAGGTATCACCAATTGGATCCACATCTCATGACTTAAATGAGTCAGGGCACCTGCTGGCTCCACCTCCTCAAGGGATAAGTATACCTGGACCCCTACTGGTCCTCTCAAACTCAAACTCTCTCATGTTCCCTCCTTCTCCTTGATTCTGGAATGTTCCCCTTAGAGACACAAGTACCCCTTTGTCTCCTCCTTACAGGGTGCCACACCCTCCTTTACAGCTGAGTATCAGTCTCCTTGCACTTGACATTTTGACACACTGTGGCTGTAGATAAACTTCTTAATTCATTCTTCTGCCCTCTCGCTGTCTTCGCAGAACCAGTCTCTAATACCTTCTCTATTCCTGACGCAGCTAATGATGCCCTAAGGCAGATTCCATCAGAGCTTGGGACACAAGGATCCTCGGCTTTGCTGGAGATCAGACTGACTCAGCGGACTACACTGGAGCCATCTGGGGTTGCTGGGCTTCCATATCACCATTCTGTCTGTTCCATTTCAACAATCCTGTCAGAGCAGGTGGTGCTCAGTTGCCTCAGCTTGAGATTCATGGATCTCTCACGGTCTTCACTATCAGGGACCCATGGGGCCAGAGGTGGGCCGATGGAATGGAAGCTGTAGCCATGAAAAACCAGACAGACTCCATCTTGGAGTTAGAAGCCATTTTGTAACAAAGTTCTGTTTAATCTGAATGTACCTTAAACTTGCCTGGAATTTCTGTAACTGTGCTCTGTGCCTCCCAGGAATTTCTCCTCCCTGACTATGCTATCACTCTTCCCAGAATCTGTTACTCCTCTCCTTGACCATGATAAGAACCATGCCATCCAGGTAAATATGCCAATTTTTAATTAACCATGTATTCTGCTTGCTAAACCCTATGTTGGAAACTCCCTAAGTTTTTGGATATAAAAACCTCACTTTTTCTTTTGTGGGCGGCTGGTCTCTGAAGCCCTGCTTTTTGGTGAGACAGCTCCGGTGTGCACAAATACAGCTTGCTTTAATTTGGCCTAAATTTGAGTCTGTGGTCTTTTCTTTGAGTTCATGGTTTCAACAGCCACTCAATATTTTATCCAGTATCATTGCAGAGGTAAGATGAGGATCTTCAGATCTATCCAATCTGCTCCCAGTACTATCCAAAATGCTCACTTGCAGACTGTTTTAGATAGACAGCTCCCAGACAGCTCCAAATGAATTTAAGGGAACATTCCTTTTTCTCCATCCCCTGGGTATCTATTCATGATTCCTCTCTTCTTCCCTTTAACCAGCTTAACCTTACCAACCATGCTGCCTGTTTCCTGTGTGTTTCGCTCCAGCGACCTCTTATAACTGCAATTCCATTATTTAATGTCACCCCATCTCAAGCACTTCATGCTTGCCAAGCGCTCTCTCTAGGATTCTGATTCCTCTTTCTCCCTCCAGCCTTCTTGACTGCTGGCATAGAGATATTTCTCAGTGCAGGGCAGACACCTTTAAGAGCACTTCCATTACAAAAACCCACACATTGCCTAACAAAATTTACTTTTAGCATGATTCTATTTTGTATAGCTTCATCTCTCCAGAAACCCATACAGGTCCCTTTGGCCCATTTACACCGGTGCTCAGCCTGACTCTATATACTGAAGAAGAACTGGGCATCCTTCTACTCCAGAAAATCCACCATCTGTTCTTCTACTTATCATGGTAGGGGTAAGCTTAGAAGCTTCAATAGCTGCCACTGCACAGTTAGGTTAGGTCTTAGCCTACTCTCCTATGAGAAACTCTCCGTCCAGCTAAGTCTGGCAATCAAGGGCTCCACATAGGCCCTATGATTGCTCTAAGAACAGCTCACTTCCTTAGCATGGGTTGTCCTACGGAATCAGCAGGCTTTAGACCTATTAACAGCAGAAAAAAGGTGGAACTTGTCTTTTTCTAAATGAGGAGTGCTATTAGTATGTAAACCAATCAAGTAAAGTGGGACTTGAAATAAAGAAACTCAAAAACCTGGCCAACTGACTTCAGGTAAACACTTCACCCTCTTCAGGCCCTTGGAGTGTCCTGGGCTCCATATGGCCCTGGCTCTGACCACTACTGGGACCCCTGACGGGAATATACTTGTTACTCCTCCTGGCCCCTTGTTCTGAAATGTGTCCTGAATCATATGCACTATCTGTGATGGTTAAGTTTATTTGTCAACTTGACCTATGTAATAATCCACAGTAATCTTGGGCAGGTCTCTGAGTTTGCCTGCAGAAAGAATCGACAAAATCCTTTTGGGATTTTGGAGGGGAGGAGGTCCCTTCTCCAGAAGCCCTTACCCCCAGTGGGTGGGCCTTCCAGAAGGGGACTAGATATAAGGAAGCTTGAGGGGAAGGGAAGCTGCTTCCTTCCTCCCCCTCCCCCCCCCTGCTGCTGGTGCTTGTTCATGACTTGCACTCACATCCTGCCCTCCTACCCTTCCTGGACATTGGAACCCAGTTTCCTCAGCTCACATAGTGGAATGAAGAGCAGCCGCTCCCCAGGGAGCCATCAGGCCTTCAGGGCTGGATTGGGACTGCTGAGGCCTCCAGCCACATGAACTGGTTTCTTCACCTGTGGGCCTGCAGACTACTATAGTTGGACTGTCTAAGCTACCCCAATAAATTCCCTTTTACTACAATCTATTCTACCAACTCTGTTTCCTCTAGAGAACCCTGACTAATACACCATCTTACTCACCAAAAATTGAATCAACTTTTACTAACTTCTCCCTTCTCAAGGTCTTACCAATTTGCCAGGTCCTGAGAAGGTAGCTTATTCCAGCCTCTACATTACTACTATATTCACCATCCTATGGGCCACAGGAAGTAGCTAGAGAGATGAACTTTGTCCCTTATCCATAACAAAAGGCAGGGATGTTGGGCCAAAACCCAGGCCCCAAGATGGAGCTGGCCTGACCACCCCACACAAACAAGCTGATTGCAGCAAGATCTCTGCTGACAGGAATCTCAAAGAGCTTAATGTGTAATTTGTTTTCCCCCAAGGAAGTTGCCTAACCACACCCTAAAACCCTGACCACAATCCTTTAGCATCTGGCTAAAATTTAACTGAAAAATCCTGTCTGATCATCCAAGGGTAGTTCCTCTTTCTCTTTGACCCCCATAAGAAATAGACCCCCCTTATAAAACTCAAACTGATAAATTCAGTTGGCTGCTCTCCTCTCCTGTGAGACAACCCGGCAGCTCATGCTTCTCCCCAATAAACTGTTTGCTTTGCTTCAGAGTGGTCTCTTTTGGTCTTGGTCATTTTCGAACTTTACATTTTTGGTGCCATGACTGGTGATTCATGATTTTTAAAGAAATAATGGTATCTTACTTAAGCTTTGATATAATTTAAGATATAAAGTTACCAGTTCAGAAAACCTGTGGTTAGAAAAACAGCACGGGACAGAATCAAAGACAAAGCATGAAAAGTCTCAAGGTAAAGAAGACCCCCAAAATGTTGATTGTTAAAGAATGTTGCTCTGGCTCCATGACTAAGAAGCATGCTGACCTCATTCCTCAATGTTTGAAGGGTGCTGACCTGTATCCTGGATCACAGTGTCCACTGACTTCCCACATTTGAGTCTCACATTGAAATTTTAACACAAAATCTTGACAATGTCTTGACCATGGTTTAAAGTAAATCTTTACCTTTCTCAAGGATTTGAGGTTTAGGCTGGATAGAATGTTAACCAGAATGGAATAGCGTCACTGTGGAAACAATTTAGAGGGAAGAAATACCCTATACATGGAGAATTCCAAGTGACTAAAGAGGTGGTTTGGTCTGACTTTTTCTAATCCTGTGGTTCCTAAACAAGGGACAGCTGGGTGAAAATCCACAGCCTGCCCCTGAAGAAGCCTTGAAAATAAATCAGATTAGACCCAACGATGTCATCTCTCAGTACACTCAAGCCCATCTGGTTTACGTGAAAGGCTGAGAAATTGAACCTGGGCCAGCAGGCTTTGCAAGCAAGCTGATCCCCAGGCCCTTGAGTAAGAAGTTTCTAGAGTCTCTTAGGAGACTGTTTGAAAGTGTCATTGAAGTGGATGGGGATAATGTGAAATCCTTAAAGAATTTGATGAATGGGAAGAACTTCTGACTAAATGTAAGCTGAAATTTATAACAGTGGAAAACCAATAGCTACTTGGAATTTGATCTATATTTTCTTGGTGATGATAGTTTTATAATATTTCCAGAAAAAGATAAAATGGTAATTAATCTCCCTAGCTTATTAATGTGTTATTTTCTACAAAATATGGAGAAGGTACAGGAACCCATAATGCACAGAACTTGTGACAGGTACGTCTGTTAGCTGCATAAAGTCTTGGAAATGTTCACCAAGGTCTATGTTGAGTATATTCTGGGTCAGTGGAAGGCCTTTTCTGCTAAAGCTACAGACATCTTTATTCTTCCGCAGCAATGTACTGACTTATTAATCTATAAGGCAGTTTTTTTTCTAATTTTCTAAAGGCAAATTACTGATCTTCATTGAAGACTCTTCATCAAGGTGACAGTTAATGTTAACTTTGTTTTTTCATGACTCTTTAATGTGACAGTAATCTGTAATTAAGCTGTCATTGTGATATATTTACTGCTAAAGTATTAATATAATGTTCTTAAGCATTCATATAGTATACTATGTAAGGTACCTAAGAACATTTTCTTTAGAGCCTAACCCATCATATATTTCATTGAAAAAGTTCATTTATATTTTTAGTACCATTCAGCAAGCTTTGTTCTCCTTGTATTGCTCTGAAATGTTAATAAAATGAAAGTAAGACATATTATTTCTGTCAGAAGATAATTTAACAGCAGTTACATTAAATGGACAACTATTAGCTTCTTGGACTATGGCTAAGAATAAAAGGAATAAATAAAGCCTTAGAAATTTTCTTTATTGCTCTTTTTTTCACAAACATGTCAAGTATATATAAACCCTTCCACTTGCATGTCTGGACTCTGCCCCAGTAGAAGTTCAAATAATAGTGAAATGATCATAAAATAAGTAATAAAAATACGGACACTGAGGAAGCATCTGTGTTGGTTCATCTTCCCTGTTCATTGGATTGGCTTTTGAATCCCCATGGAAACACAGCTCTGTGTCTTCTCTGAGGGTGTTTCCAGACAGGTTTAACTGAAGAGGGAAGAGCCAGCCTGAATGCGGCCACAGCATCCCATGAGCTGGGGTACCAGGCTGAATAGAAAGGAGCAAGTATGTAGAGCACCACCATTCCTTGCTCTCTGCTTCCTGACTGGGGATGCCATGGGACCCGCGGTCTCAAGCTCCTGCCTCCCTGCCTTCCCTGCCATGATGGACTGCAAAAATAAATTTCTTCTTTAAGTCGCTTGAGTCAACTATTTATTTTTAACAGCAACAAGCCACAAACGCCATATTTTCTCTGAGGCTATTTATTCAAAATGTCCAGAGTAGACCATCTATACAGATAGGACATAGGTCAGCAATTTTTCATAGACGGGAGGAGGAGGGGATGGAGAGTAAGTGAAAGTGAATTGGATGAAAATATATCCAAGTCAAGTAGTGATGATGGTTACCCAACTCTGTTATCAATTATGAAACATATTTCTTTTTTTTAAATCTGTTTTATCACATCTTTAGCCTATTTTTTATATATTTTATTTATTCATTTTCAAGCAGAGATAGAGAGATAGATAGAGAGAGAGAGAGAGAGAGAGAGAGAGAGAGAGCGCACCAGGGCCACCACCTTGTGGGTCTGGCTTATGTGGGTACTGGGGAATTGAACCAAGGACCCTAGGCACTGGAGGCAAGTGCCTTAACCGCTGAGCCATCTCTCCAGCCCTATGAAATATATTTCTGTAAAGCGGATATTTAATAAATTCACAAGATTTCCGAGGGAGAAAAAATTTAAGATAACAGACTGGTATGTGAGGGTGAGAGTTTTTTGTGCTGAGAGGTTGGGTCTTGGGAGGAAGACCAGGAAAAGGCAGTCATGAAGGAGTGACTGAATAAATTGAGCTCAAGAGCCATGTGGCAACAAGCCACTTAGAAAAGCTTACATGCCTTTAATCCCAGCACTCTGGCGGCAGACACAGAGGGATCACCCTGAGTTTGGGACAGACTGGGACTACAGAGTGAATTCCCAGTCAGCCTGGACTAGAGTGAGACCCTACCTCCAAAAATAAAATAAAATAAATGCTCACTGTGTCGCTGAGGTTTTATTTTATGATTTTTTCATAAGCAGCTAGAGGAAAAAGAGAGGAAAAGAAGCCATTTGTGCCCCCCTTTTTTATAGATGCCCCGAAGGGCCTTCTCGGTCTCCCAATTACACCAGACAATAAATTACTTCTTTTTGGCTTAAGTAAATTTGAAATGGTTCTCCATCAACTTTATCTGAAATACTCATGTAATTGCCTGTACCCAATGGAGAACTGGAGGCAGGTAAGAGAAAATAAAAAATCCTCAAAGTCACCCCCAAGAATCATACATCAGTCTCCTGGGTGTTTAATGTGACCTTCGTTACTTTCACTTACTAAGGATGTCCCACTGCGAAGCACTCCAACTTATGGTATGTCAAGTGAAAGCCTGAAGAAAAACAACACAAATCAGAATGAGATGGGTAATGGCAGACAGCAAGTAGAAACACCCCAGTGTGACCTGGAGAACTTGGAAGAGACCCAAGGACACGGAGCTTTCAAGACATGTGGACCAAAACCAATTTGGTGAGGAGGAAGTTTCAGTGAGAATAATAGAGATCTCTATAATAAAGATATATATATATATATATATATATATATATATATATATATATATATATATATTAGAATTGGTAACTGGTGCCCCGTTGAGTAGCTTAATAAGAAACTTTAAGTACTTTTTCTTCACAGAATTTGTGTGGTTTTATCTTTTTTGTTTCTGCATTTTTCTTACCTGGAATTATTTGTACCAGAGTCAACTTGATATAAATTATATGACCAACAACTAGTGAATTTATGAAATGAAATAAAGTAGCTCACAGAACGAAATGGACAGCACGATCTCATGTTTGCAGAAACCAGCACTGTGCAAATATTGGCCAGTGGACTAACAGTGGCTGGCGTGGAAGATCTTCTAGCTCTTTGCCTGGTTCTGTTGTCTGATATCTTGGCCATCATAATATTTAGCTTCTGTAATATAACAATAATAACAAGAGAATAATAAAAAAAACTTAAGCCTGAAAAAAATGGAACAAGACTAGAAAAGTGCACACAGTACTTGGGAAGGACCAGGTGAACATTACTGGTGGATGTCTGCCAGGAAGGAGAAATTGCCTCAGCAGAGCCAGAGGGAAAGTGTCTCACTGGTGACTGAGAGAAAGGAGCACCAGTGACTAGAGTTTTTTGCTAGGAACTCTTTGAAGTCATTGATATTTTTCATAGCACATTGAATCTTATTTGAGAAGAATATATATTTGTAAGCAGAAAGAGATAGAGAGGAGAGATGAACAGAAAGAATGGGTGCACCATGGCCTCTAGCCACTGCAAACAAACTCCAGAAGCATGCACCACTTTGTGCATCAGGCCTGGGGCATTAGGCTTTGCAGGCAAATACCTTAACTGCTGAGCCATCTCTCCATGCCCTCCATTCTTTGTTTTTATTTTATGTAAAATATAACAGGTTATGGTTTTCTATCCCCTTGCCTGACCCCTGACACCCTGAGGACCCTCCTAGAGATTTCTCAGTATCTACTGTGGGGCACAAAATATTAGTCCCTATAGCTCTTACAAACTTTCCTCTTCCTTCTTCCTCAATGTCCCCTGAGCCATGGCAGGACTATTGGCATTCTGATTTAGTGTTGAGTTCTCTCTAGCCTCTGGATTTCTGCTTTGATGGGTTTTGATTAACCACCGTGTCTGTCACCATCACCCTGGAGCTGGTTGTCAGGCTAGCAGTAAGAGCAGTCTTCATGTCACCTTTTCCTCTGCAAGTTCTCCTGGGCCCTGGCAGATGTCGTAGAGGTGGGAAGTCTCGTAGTGGGCAGTCAGCTGTCTTCTTGTTTGATTGATGAATCTTAGCTCTCCTCCATTTTCTCTGTTACCTATAAAAACAAACAGATTCCCTAAGAGGATATCTAAGTTATTTGAGAGATATTTTTGGTGTGCGAGTCTGCTCTTTTGCAGAGGGCAGAGGGGACTTCTCTCTGATGTCTGGGTTTTCTGACCATGGATTCTGACTTGGTTTCTAGTACCTGATATGAGTTATCACCCACTGAGTGGGCCTCATGTCCAAATAGGGAACAGTTGGCTACCCAAAGACGCTGCGTGCAACTATTTCGCAAGTGCGTACCTCTTGTCTCGCTGGTTGATTTGATAGTCTGCCAGGTCCCCTGCTTATTCATGCTGTTGGTGACCATTGTCCTCCAGGGCTATAAAGGCTAGCCAGGGGGAAACTAGTTTCCCTTTCAGTTCCAACATGGTATTCTAATGTCCTATGAACACAGCCTGTGGTTAATTCAGCAATAAGGTCTTACCTTCTATAGTCAAATGTTTTGGAAATGGCCTTCGTTGTTTTGGGGGATCTCATGGATCTCCCTGGCCAACAGCTCACTGTGGGAGGTAACCCAATTCTGGGCCTGGGATTTACCAGGCAGGGCCCATGGTTTTAAGGTTAAGGTTTTTCCACCTCCTGTCTGGGCTGACCCCTTCCCCCTTATTGGTGGTTATAGCTTGTAAAATGATAGTCAGAATGAAAGTTTCAGTGGAAGTGATTCACGGTGTCTTAACTTTTCTGTAATTCCCTCCCTGTCCCCAAACCCTCCAAGCCTCTCTCACCCCCAATATTTTGTCAGTCCCCTAACCTATCAGTCCCCTTACCTCTCTCCCTGTTTCTTGAGAAGAGTATTTTAAATGAGAAAATGTCAAAAGAAGGTTCTGTCTTGAACTAAGAAGGTGAAATAATTGGAAATCCAGATTTAAAAAAATATATGTATGCAACTGATTTCAGTGCTGTTTCAGTACCTGTGTGGAGGTTGCAGGCTTTCCATCCCCTCCCTCCTTCTCTGAAAATCTCAAATTCCCTAGTAGAACCTCCTACCAGGATACCATGATGCCTGCTTCCCCTCTTTTTTTTATTTTTATTTTTTATTTTTGGTTTCTCGAGGCAGGGTCTCACTCTAGTTCAGGCTAACTCGGAATTCCCTATGTAGTCTCAGGGTGGGCTTGAACTCCCAGCGATCCTCCTACCTCAGCCTCCTGAGTGCTGGGTCTAAAGGCGTGTGCCATCACTCCCAGCTACCCCTGTCTTTTCTATCTTGTAAATGGTAGCCAACTCCATCATTTCTCATGATAGCAATCATCAACCTTAATTGCTCCTTCACTCCTTACATCCACAGCAGCCCACGATCCGTAGGGGTGAACTCCAGAGGGCAGCTGCACCTCTATCCTGCCTTCCCTTTGTACTGTCCCTCTGGTTCATTCTTCTGCTTTTCTATGAATGAAATTTTGACACATTGCTCAGGTTTTTCCCATTCTGTAATCACATTTCCCTTCCAGCAAAGAACACCATTCCAGTTTGACACATCATTTCAGGGGATCTCCTCCAGTTCCCTTCAGAGTCAGGGCTACTTTCCTTCCCCAGGGTGGACTGGTGCAGGTGAGGATGGATGGTCCTTCAAGGGGAAGGGAGGGGGCATCCCATGTGTCCTCTCTATGACCTCCTATCCTATCTCATTTTTTGAGAACAGAACAAAGGCAATATATTAATCCAAACTCTTCTCTTGACCCTATGGCCAGGTGTCTAGCCATCTATTGGAGATTCTTTCATTAGCAAGTCTTCCGTGTAACAGTGGGAAGTTTGTATCCACCAAGGCCAATGAGTCTTGCATTTTTTCCTGAATAAAAGCTTTTTGGATGATACCTAAAGTAGCAAAAAATTTGAGACAGGATGGACCAGAACAAAACAGAAAATAAACCATTAGCAGTGTGCATGTGCTGAGCTACTGACAATGTATGCACACAAATTCCTCCCTATGGAATGAAGCACAAATATGCTCTTAAATATCAAATATAGAATGCTTTTAACTGTCCCTGTCCTTCTGAGACAGCTCTGTGAGGTTTTCATGCAGTATGTTGTGAGAATGTGTCTGTCTTTTACCCCGACAAGCTTGAGTGTACTTTACCTCTATCAGGGAGTGAACCGCTAATGACGCTACCCTGAAGCCTTGCACTGAGGTTTCTCTTTGGAAACTTATGTCCTAGACCCTCTCTTGGATGAGGTGTCATATGTCCCTGGGCCAGTGCCTCTGGCTCTTTGAGAGACCCCTATGGATTGACGTCAACAAAGCATCAACTCCTGTTCTCCCTCCAAAGCTGCACTAACTCTTCTCTCAGCTTCTAGATTTTCCTGGCTGGAGCCAGACACACCAGTGAGGAGATGAGGTCCTTGCTGCCGGTGAGCAAGAGTTTTGATCAATCTCTTTTCTGTGGTGCTTACTCATAGGATTGACCACAGAGAACCCAAGTGAGAAATACAAGCTGAGCTCAACATCTCTGCTCCCTTTTAATCTTGAACCATTGTTTATTCTTGAGTTGTTCATTCTCTCTTCATTTCCTTAGACTGCAGTGTTCTGAGCAGTCCAATGCCCATTATAGGAGGTATAGCTCTGGAATTATAAAAACTGACCCTTGGATTCATTTGCCCAAGGGTGGGATGTTTCTCAGAGAAGAGCTGAAAGAAAGAAAATTGACGCTTGGAGTCATTTAAACCAAGAATGAACCCACTGCTTCTACTGCTGACGCCGCTCTGATGTCTCTGAGATTCCTCTGACAGGTACACATTGCTGTTTTTATTGAACAGCAAGAAACAGTAACATGTTAACAGTTGAAGCATTGCATGGATAAAGAGCAAGGAATTTTTTACTTTGAATCATCTTTTACACATTCGTTAAAGGAAGGGATTTAGGGGTATGACCTGTTGGGCTTTGCTGATCCAGAACACACATACACACACACACACACACACACACACACACACACACACACACACACACACACACAGATGTAATCACACTAAATCCACCTGTTGTCTTCAACAGATCTGTGGCAGTTCTGTGGGTGATTCATTACTCACTGTATGGTGTTCAATGCTATGGTCAACACTTCCCATGCATGCACACTTGCGCTGGGTCAGGAGTGCAATCAGGCCACTGAGGAAGAAGGGCAGAGAGCATAGCTTGAGATCAGTCAGCATCTCTAGAAATTCCTTGTCAACATTAGTCATCACTGCTCTTTAGGGCAAAGGTACATCAAGGCAAAGGAGAACTGGTCACATAACTGTAGGCAGGCGATTTACATGGTTATAAAATTAACTTCAGGGTAAGTTACAAGTCAGAAACTTTATAGCATAATAAGCCTCTCACAGCAATAGTCTCAGAAAAGTAATTTGTAAGGTCCATAAGAAGTTTCCCCACATTTCTTTCCTAAAGTTCCTTCCCAAATTATTTTTCTTTTTTGAAAATTTATTTTTATTATGTATATTTAAGCCCAAATTTTATTCTTTTTAAAATATTTTATTTGAGAGAGAGCTAGACAGAGAGAGAGAGAGAGAGAGAGAGAGAGAGAGAGAGAGGCAGAGAGAGAATGGGTGCACCAGGACCTCCAGCAAACAAACTCCAGACATATGGGTCACTTATACATCTGGCTGTATGTGGATACTGGGGAATCAACTCTGGTCCTTCTGCTTTGCGGGCAAATGCCTTATCTGCTAAGCCATCTCTCTAGCCCCCAAATTTCATTCTTGTAGTTCATTTCCACAGACTACTCCAGAGACTTTCCAGGCATGTACAATGAGAAGAGTTCTTACCTCCATCAGAACACATGATAATTGCTACAGGAGTGTCAGCTGTCATCACAATTTCAGTGCCCTGTGATGAACCACCCAGACCCTCCAAGTTCTATAAGCTTTGGACCCAGAAGTGGTGGTATCAGAGACACAGAGGAGACTTGGGGGGCCTAGGAGTGAAGTCTTTTGTATGCTGGGTTTATTAACTTGATAGTGAAAGACCCCCCAAGGCCTCTCTCAGGAAAGCGTACCCCAACACTCCAATAACCACACCAGCAGATGCAAAAGCAAGAGGATTTCGTTCTTCGGCTGCGCAGTCGGGCTCCACAAGCAGGCAGATGAATGTCTAGGCAAGATGGAGCCCCGAAGAACAAAGGAGCAGGGTATTTATGGACAGAAGCTATCTAATTATAATACAGCTTGGGTCACAGGGTGTGTGGTATTTCTACTGGCTCCATTCCTGTATCTGTATGCCTCTTGATTGGTTACTTCCTTGGAGCCACATCCCAGGGCCAGCCCACATTCCAGGACAGCCATATGCTTCCTTATATGGTGTCTTTTTTTTTTTTACTTCCTGGTCTTTGTGACCAGACATTCTTTAGGGAGGGGGAAGTAAGTCTAAAAACGGAGTCTGCTTTATAAAATGGAGTCTGCTTTATAAAATGGATTCTTCATTCCCCCCTTG